>VZTT01016612.1:30020-59621 GCA_013400855.1 Buphagus erythrorhynchus | reverse complement strand
CTGAAAACAGCTGATCTGCTATCCCAATGTGACAGAGAAAAGTAATTCCTAGCAATTTCACCATCAGCAAACACAACACTGTTGCCAACAAAGAGCTCTATAATTAGAAGTAAACTCTACCGAAGTAAATTAACAAAGGAAATCAAGGAAGGTAAATAATACACAGTATGTTACCCATCTAACTAAATTTTTGCCTTTACAACTACTGCTTAATTGCCCAAAATTTGATTCACAAGTGCCTTTCCCGTAAAAAAACTCCTAGTACTTTTAAACTGCCTTCCAGTGCAAATTTTTAAGCCTTGCTTTTTGTAGTCTTTGACTTCATAATAAAATAACAGCAACAAATATATAATCCATCCTACCATCCACAACAAGGGAAGCCCATGTCTTTCTTATGAACTAAGAGGCACAGAGCAGGGACTCCACTACAACCCACAGTCAGTGCTGAAGCTGTGCAGCAAAGCACTAGCACACTGTAGAGACCAGAATCATGAAGCCACACTGAGCTCCAGCCACAGCACCAGCCAGGTAGCAGAAGAGTTCTGGGAGATTATCACCATCCCCTAACCATGCATCAATATCAGAGCAAAATTTGTTTATGAATTCTAAATTCCTAGAGTCCACTGTATTTTATTAAAGAAGTCTTACTTTATTTCTAACTACAGTTCACTCCCAAACCAAGAGAATGTATTTATTATTCTAGTGTGGAAAAATTTTTCTTCATTGAAATGTTAGTTTCATATGAGGGTTGCTTCAAGTTGTCAATTAAGGATACACCTCAATCCATTTCAGCTGTAGACTGTCAGAGAAAAGCAGAATCTCACCTTACTCTTTGCTTTTAACTGTACATTCTTGCCCTCTCTTTGCAGTATGAGTTTGCTATGTAGCAGGGCAAATAATTTCTTTTTCATCTCATTACTAAATTTGCAGGAAACTTAGTAGTTTACCTTTGAGCAGAATCAGTCAATGGCTTGAAGCAATCCACACTGAGGTCACATGATTACCATACACAAACCCAGCAGTGCAGAAACACCCAGCCAGGGGAAAACCACAGTCCCCTCCTTTCAGCAGAGGTCAACAGCTGTCCTAGATTACATGCAATTGCACCCTCCATTTCCACAACTATCAGATCTGCTGACTGACCCAAAGGCTGAGCTCCATCCAACTCTGCTGGATTCACCTTTCAAACATGTACTTAAGACCATTACTGTTACTCTTTGCCAAAGGGAAAGATTAAGTACTATTTTAAACCTTTAGTTAAGTGTCTCTTCATTAAGACATTCCATATACTTTTAACCCTGAGCTTCCTTTCCTGTGAAAACAAGAAAACTTGCAGATAAGAAATCTTGTCAGCTGAAATTACTGTCTATTCCTTTCTCTATTAAATAAAGATTTAGAGTTTGCTATGAATAATACAGCATTATTCATATTATATTGTTTGATCCACTCTTTGAAGAGAGTAAAAAGAAGGTGCCACACTAACCACTAGAGCTCTCACTGTTGTGGTTGGTAGTCAACCTCGTCATTGATACAGAATAGACAATTTGTTGAAAAGGTAAAATAAATACTGTTTGTCTATGAAGAAAAAGGCTTTGTCCTACAAAGTCCTACAACTGAATTTCACTAACTACTCAATTTAGAAAAATCTGCTCCTTAAGTTAAGAATTGATTAATTTTGAATCGTCACTCTGCAACAAAACAAATAATTGGTTTTTGAAACAGCCACAGATGAAATTCCATTGGTCCACTGAGTAAGCTAATAGCTTTAATTATTTTATCTGGCATGCTATGGAATTACTGAGTTTCTTCCATCTCTCTCAAGAAATTCTTTCATACAACAAAAGGAAGAAATGTATAAATAAGCAACTAAAACTCTAAAAAAATATTTCTGCATATACACTGTGATTAGCCATAATGTAAATCATAAATATACAATACTTTATATGGTAATACATGCTTTTATATTACTGCAGTATTTTAAATTTATTATCTTTTTTCCTTTCCCAGTAAAAAAAAAAAAACACACACACTGCTGTAAAATCTGCTCAAAAAGCCCAGAACATTTGTAGGTAAGCACTTGCAAAATGCATAGTCTCAGTGTGTACATATAACATTATACCATCCACATTCTTAGACATTAACACCAAGAAAACTCATCAGAACAGTAAACCAGACAGTGAGACTCTAATAATAACAACAGCAATGGGAAAGCCTAGCATATAATGTTTTTATAGACTTGGGAGATCCTGCCACTAACCCAGGGGGTGGGAAGAGGGTCTGGACCATGACATAAAACCACCACATTGTTAGCTGGCCTTTCGTCAAGCAGCTGCATGAAAGAAGTCTTGGTGAAAAGTCACACAAAGAATGCTGTTACACAGCATTCCTGATCATCATCCACTGGAATCAGATTTCAAAGTAACAACTTGTATAGCAAAATTAAACCTTTTGAGCTTACAGAATTCTTTTTTTGTAGATCACTGCAAGAAAAGATTACTGCAAGAAAACTATTTGAATGTAAGATACGCTGCATTAGATATAAGTGAACAATTTGCTTAAAAAACAGAATGCATACTCAGTATTATGAGAAGATAAAAGAACTGAGATTCAAAAAGCTATAATCAGTCCAAATGGTCATGATTTTATTTCCTCCTCACTGAGCGTCAGAAATCCAAAGGAAATTACTGCAACAGTTAAGGAAATATTACTGAACTGAACTGAAAGGCCCAAAACTGTCAAATGCCAACAGTTCTCAAGTATCTTCAAACAAATGCTCACTTGCTACTTCCCTATTTTTCAAAAAATGTGTTTATATTTTATCCAACTACTAATCCACTTACGAATCCATCAAGCTAAAAGAAAATTAATCTTTCAATAGCATTCTTACACACAAGACAGAAAATCAATAAGCAATTCATATACATATCAGGTTTTCTCATTTTAAAAAACTTCCATATTCAGTCATGTTTAAAACCACAATGGTTCCCCTAAATAAACATGAATACCAAATTTATCGAGGAAATCCGTCAACGAATATATTCAGAGAGAAAAGTTCNTTTTAAATAATAAAATAGGTAATAGCCTAACGAAATTTTGATAATTCCAGTCTCTGAACACTGAAGCCCTAATGATTATGTAAAAACGAAGTCCACGTGCAGGAAAGATTATTTTTGTTCACAAAACTTAACCATAGGCCGAAGACAGTCATAGATACTAGGCAAAATATTAAAACTTATTCAAAGCTAATTCCTAAAATTTATTACAAATACCCTGCTCATAAGTGTGTAATGTCCTATTACTCTTAAAAATTAATTAAATCAAATGTGTAGCTAAATACAGTCAACTCTTAACGATCCTTAGGACAGACAGACCCGTTGAGAGATAAGGCACACCACAGACACTAGTCCAGACTCCACCTGGCTAAATGCAAGAGTATTGTTTCCAAGATCTGTGCACATGCAGGAGCAGAACAGCCATTTACACACAGTGCAGAGACTGAACACGCACGGGCAAATGGACCTTAGCTGCTCCTGGTCAAAGCCAGTCCAGGTCTCTGACAATGGACAGCACAGGAGGGACACTGAAGCAGACTAGCACATATTCCACAGAAATCCAGACAGAATTATCTCTTTGGGCTCACTTCAGGCTCTGATTACAGCACCAGTAGCTACCATCACCAAACCAAGAACAGGCAGGCATCTGTGTACTCTCCAGTGTACCCAAGAAGGTTACAGGAAGAGGAAAAGTGAGCACAGAATAACTGACCTTTGCCACCCCAGTCTGCAAATGCCAACTGGCATCAAATAAAACCATGAGGTAACAGGTTCAAAAGAAACCCATGGACACACTGTACTGATCAACTGCAAAGTGCCTTGCCACGCGACATTACGGACACGAAACTTTATACAGAAAGGAACACTTCAATAGTGTGATGGACTCATCTTCTATTAAAAACAAAAATACCATGTCTGGAACAAGAAGTCCCAAAGCATAAATGCTTGTAGGCTGGGAAACCATTCTGGGAAGGCACACAAGACCCTTTTCAAGAAGCTAGTTCATAATGACAAAGAGAGCAGGACAAATGTTGTTTGGCCTCCATTATATACTCCTCTTACTATCTCAGGCTGTCATTTTAAAGTTCTCTGTAAAATCTATGACGGTACAGCTCCAATAATGCTGTATTTAAGGAATCACTGAAAATTGTAATTCTGTATTTGCCATAGATGACACTAGAGGACTCACATTAACCTGATAAGCACAACTAAGGCAGAATCAAACAGACTCCAAACAGAAACATAAAACCTAAGAAGCAAATCTAAAGAAATGGTAGTCTCCAAAGGGTCAGATAAGCAGCAACAGGCCAGTAAAAGGAGAGGGAGCAGGAGGAAGAATGCACACAAAGGAACCTTGCACTATGTGGGGGGGTGGGAGGAAGGGATAAAAAAACTCCCAAAATACCAGCACAACCACACCATATGCTACCGTAATAATATATAGTCAATTAATTATACTAATAGTCAGTTAATAATACTTATAAACAACACAAGTTTGATTCCCAGACTACTTGCATACACATAGTGCCCCAGAGTTCTCAAAGGCAAGATAACACCATCACAGAAGAGCTCTAAGATTAGGCTGCCTTCAATTACAGTTGTGCAACTGACTTAGCACAGCTAATGTACAGGCTGCTGCTAAAAGAACACTCCTGGCCATTCCTTCTATCAGCATTAGCACAGGCAGCTGGGTCAGGGAAGTTTTCACACAGCTGAAAAGGAATGCAGGGGCAGAAAAAAAGAGAAGTTTTAAAAGCTAGTACCACCACAAAGGACAAGGAAACAATGTATAGCAAGGACCCTCACTGCAGTAACAGCATCTTACTGCAGGTTAAGAAAAGCATGGAGCACTATAGTAAAAGCTCAGTAGCCCGTTAATCTTCCAAACCTAAAAGAAAATACAGTACCTTCAATGCCCAAAACAGTCCTTCACCTTATTATAAAGCAAATCTCCAGAAGACTGTTAAAAAAAATACAGGAGCAGCAGGCCATGTATGGGCTAAGCTATCTGCATATTCAAAACAAAAAGCATACTGTTTTTTTCAGGCTACAAAATGAAGTTATTTGTTGCCAGAAGGCAGAAAGATGAAAAACCTTATACCACTGACTTAAAATCAGCAATTTCTTCTCTTGTTCTGAAAAGCTAAGACCATTTAATTATTTCTAGACTTCGAGAAAGACTGCATAATTAGAAGTTTATGAAGTTAGATCCTTACAAGGTTTTACCAGAAATGTTTGTTTTCAAGTTTCTTCTCAAATACCTGCATCTTTTTATGATTCCCTTGGCAACAAAAGATGTAACAGCATTAAAAAAAATTAAGTATTAACCTACTGAAAATGCCATTTTAAACTGGCAAGCCCCTACTGATCTTCAACAGTATTTCTTTTTGTCTAAAAACCTTCTGGTACAATCTTTTGTTAGGCAACTCTTTGAAAGGAAAGCTTCAGGTAAGAATGCAGATTTCTGAAATGCATCACGAGTCAAAGTATTTTCCACGGTGCACATCCTTCTGTAAAGCTATTATTTAAAGGACATTTGGGCTACCAAGTAGAATATGGTGTTTTCAACACGCGGACAAGATCTGTTACAGAGGCTGGGTATTTTCAGAAGAAAATATAAATTCTTAAGCCTCTCAGCTATGAAATTTTCAGTATGAAGCTTTCACTGATGAAAACACTTGGGCATTAAAATTATAGTGCAGTGTTATATCTTTGCTATTTAAACTTAAAGCATTTCAATCTTATATAGTAATTTGCTTTCAGACAAGAATTTATAATTCCAATTAATAGGGCCATAAGAGAGATAACTAAGAGGATGCTCACATCTTTGATGCACACTAACAAAGCAAGTTCTCAAGACTTCATGCACAGAAAAAGTTTCAAGGCCATCACAGACAATAGCAAAGCATTCCCAAATACTACTTTAAGTATAAAACCAGAAAACACTTCAGCTACTTCATACTTCACAAATTTTACTGTATATTTCAAGATGTTTGAGGCTTTCTTATTACTATTTCCTAAAAAGAAAGTGTCCAGCTGCCATTTCTAAAGAAATTAATTCAACACTGCATGTACCAACATGAGAAGAATAATAAAGAGGAATAAGACTTAAGTATCTGGCACTAAGTTCAATGACGTGTTTGAGTCAGTTGACACTAAAATGGTAAACCTAGAGCATAGATATAGATATATACATGAACAGTATAGCAGTCAAAGGTACACAAGGGAAAGGGTAGATCAGCACAAACATGAGCAGACCCTGTGTTCCTGCAACTGAACTACAACAGAAATAGCAAAGCTGTATCAACACTAAGGTAAGATTTAATTATCCAGAATATTACATACACAGCATAGAATCTGCAGAATACAATTTACATATACTGTCCAAGTGAATTCCAGAATACAGATCATATTTTCTCCTCTCACAAGAGAAAGGGCTCAGTATCAAAATGACCAGGCTATTTACAGATAGATGATGGATAGGAATTTAGAAGTATCTACTAAAGAGAGAAGGCAGCATTCCAAAAGTGATTGAAAAGTTAATTGAAATTTTTCACTCATATCACCCAGCTATTAATATAAACATAATCAAGACAGGATATTCAGTGGGGACTTTCTCTAGCAGTTCTACTCAGCAGGAGCAGAACTGATGATAACCTGAACAGTGAAATTAGAAAGATGCAAGGGAGAAGCAATCACTACTGCAACTTTCCAGCTCTAACTTCTTTGTTACAGAACCTATTAGTAAATCAGGCATGAAAGAGTCAACCTTTGAAAATGCACTGGTGCATTCAGTCTAGGCTACAGACATAAAAATTCCACTTTCCTCCATGAATGGTGCACTTTCAACAGCTTTCTATAAATGCTCAGTCTCCAACTAAATACACATAAAATTCATCCATTTCACCCATTAAATCTTATGTTAAAATGCAGTTTTTCTATAATAACTTTTTTTCCTAAAAATGAAACTAAGAATAATGATAGATGTCCTCAAAGTAAATTGAACCTAAAGTGGACAAATAAGGATTACTGTAAAATAGTTATCTCTTTCCAAAGAAGTCAGTGTTTTCTTTTATGTTTAGGATCCCTATAATTTTATTATCACAGATTTATTTCCCTCATACAAAATAAAAGAGTTTACAAAAAGCAAGAATAAAACTTACCCCCATTATCTGTTCTCTTTAAAGCACCATCCTTATGAGGGCATAATTCACATCTCTAGGAAAAAAAGCAAAAATAAAATAAAAAAAAAGGAATGATCATAGAAGCATTGAAAAAGAAACCATACACATTAAAACTGTTATCTGATATTAAGGAAGCAAAGTGAATGGGTGTGTTTTCACTTAACCTTTACTTGAATATTAATGCTAGTTTGTGAAAAATAAAGGTTTCTCCTCCAGCTCTTGGAACTATGACACACATTAAAGCTACTCGCAGTTCTACCTCCAAGATTTTCTTCCTGGATTCCACACCATGGAATTCTGGAGACAAGCCTCCAAAAACTATAGCATAGGGTAGACTTTAATGCCAAGAAGCTTGGACACAGCCCAAAAACTGCCTACTGTATTTCCTTCTCCTAGCCTCTCTGTATCAACCAAGATGGTCAGTCACGAAGAAGTGTTGCAGATATGATCAGCACAGGTGCACATAACTGAGAGACAAAAACCAACCTCACTTTCTGTCTCAGAAAAAGGAGGTCAGAAGTTAACAACTGTAGCAAAACCACATGTCTGGAAATAAGCAGTTTGATCACAGAATGACAGAATAAACTGAGTTGCAAGGGACCCACAAGGTTCATCAAAGCCCAGCTCTTAACCCTGCACACCACCACACCACAAGTCATCCCAATGTGCCCGAGAGTATCGTCCAAAGGCTATGGAACTCAGTCAGTACTCTTGGTGCTGTGACCATTTCCCTGGGAAGCTTGTTAATTGTGCAGCCACCTTCTGGGTGAAAAATATTTATCTAATATCCAACCTAAACCTCCCCTGACAGAACCCCAGACCATTCCCTTGGGCCCTGTCACTGGTCACCACAGAGATCAGTGCCTGACCCTCCTCCTCCTCTCATGAGGAAATTGTAGACTCCAATGATGCCTTCCCTTAGTCTCCTCCAAGGTGAACAACCCAAGAGACCTCAGCTGTTGCTCACACAGCTTCCCCTTAATGCCCTTCACCATCCTCATGGCCCTCCTTTGGACAATCTAACAGTTTAATGTCTTTTTTTATATTGTAGCACCCAGAACAGCACTCGAGGTGAGGCCGCCCCAGTGCAGAGCAGAGCAGGACAATCCCCTCCCTTGCCTGGCTGGTGATGCTGTGCCTGATGTCCCCCAGGACAGGGTTGGCCCTCCTGGCTGCCAGGGCACTGCTGGCTCACATTCAACTTGCCATCGACCAGGACGTCCAGGTCCCTTTCTGCGGCACTTCTCTACAGCCTCTCATTCCCCAGTCTGTTCATACACCCAGGGCTGCCCCATGCCAGGTGCAGAGTCTGGCATTTGCCCTTCTTAAACTTCATGTGGTTGGTGATTGCCCAGCCCTCTGACTTGTTGAGGGGTCTCTGCAGGGCCTTGTCTGCCTTTGAGGGAGTGAACAGCTCCTGCCAGATTTGCATCATCTGCAAACTTGCTTAGTGTCCCTTCCAGTCCTGGGTTGAAGTCATCTACGATGTAATATTCTTCCAACATACACCAGGATTACAATAGGACAGTTTTTCTGCTATCACTGCCTCCCATCAAGTTCCTAATAGCATGTTTATCTCTAAGTATCCTAGAGCATGTGAACCAATTCCAAATCAGAGATGACAGAAACTACCAGATTTGACACACATTCCACTTCAAGTGCTCCAAATTGCAAGCATGGGAACACCACCATACAGGATCCTATACCTAGGAATCACCATATTCCAACCTTTATATATTCCCAGATTAGGGACAACTCAAAGCATACAAACCTAATAATCTTCTTAAGCAAATCAAGATCATCAGATGCAAACTTAACACATATCCTTCAAACAGAGTGGGACACCTGTTCTTTTTACTGTTCCCTGAAAAGCGCTGTTCTCCATTACCAGCTAAGTGACAAGACAGCAGATAAAGGAGCCTATGATGCTAGAAGTGCCTCAGAAACAGATTGTGCAAACTTATTTAAGGAACTAGAAATTCCATTCCTAAAATTCATATGGCTAAAGTATATCTCAAGGACTATCTTAACCTGTAAGAAATTTGTAAGACTATCTTTCTTAACATGTAAAAAAATTTATATTAGCAGCAAAGATTCTTTTCTCAGTGTACTGGTATAGAGAGCTGCACACAGAAAGAAGAATCTTTAGGATTGTAGCCTTTTGTCCTTTGCTTCACTCATCTCTCTTTCACTAAAATGATCAGCAAATTATTGAAAGTCAGCATTAAGTCCATGGTGAAATTTGGATATAAAAGTGATCTTAATCATTCTGCAAGTTGTCTGCAGACTTGGATCATTACACTTTTTTTTTTTTTAGTCAAGACACTGAAATGAACTGATCAGCTCATTTTAAACAAAATTCTACATATGCAGTATATTTGTGAGCTGTATCTTAACACTTCGGCTCTCCAAATATTAAATACTGAAGTGCTGAGAGACACACAGTAGCAGCAGTTTCATTTCAGTGAGTTTCTCATACACTGAACCAGATTCCTAAAAAAAGAAGCCTGGTATGTATTGATGGTCACAGTGCAATAAAGTTTGCTCCCACTGCAAAGCTGCAAGCTGGCAGCTTAAAGCCAATGGAGAAGCTGCTAAAAGCTTCTACCTTGCCCCACCCTCTGCAAGCCTATGGAAGTCTGACATACATTTTCACTAGTGGCAAAACCAGTTTAGGAGGTTCTCTTCTTCCCTTCACCTCCCCCTTAATTTCTCCCACCACCACTCCCATAGCTACTGATGCAACTATCTGTAGGACTGCCCCTTAGAACAGATAAGTGAAATAGAATGAAATAAACTTTTTAACATTTTTAATTCACGCCATAGCAATGATGCAATTTAAGTACAATCCCACAAACAGTTGCATCAGCAAAACTGAAGGCAGGGAGCCACAGCACTGCAGCACCAGTAATTAAAGAATCAGCAAGCTTCTTGTGCAAACTTTACCACAAAATAAATCAGAATGATCACAGGACACTAAGATGCAATGACTTGAGTCGGTCTTTTATGCAAGAGTTAAGCATGCTCCATTCAGTCTCATCAGCTTCACTTGATTCATTTTTGTCTCCTATATCTATAAGGACCCAGGTCTCTCATTAATCCTCTGCAGTCCTGGCTGCAACCAGTCAGAGAAGATGCAAGACAGAAAACTGAAGTGGAGGAGGAAGCTTTGACAGTGGAAGAAAACTTGAGTGCAGAATTGCACTCATCTCCCATAGTGCTGACAATTGGTAACTCTGCAGAGATACTTGCACTGAGGTAAGACAGAGCACTTCTGGTGCCACGAAATCTGGCTACAATCTGCAATAAAGTAGCACCCTAGTAAACCTACAGAGCACATAGCCAGCTGGAGCCCTCCTACTCCCTTTTTCTGCATTAGGAACCTAACTCCTTCCCAGCCTCCACGCTCTCAGATTCTGTCACCCATTTCTGCTCGCCAAGTTTCAATACATACCATGTAGTAAAAACAGGGGCTTTGCCAGGTAGGAACAGTGAATCTCATTCCTTGAGACAAGTAGCCAGCAGAGAATTTTTTTCTTTAAATTAACTCTTTATTACTAGTTCTAAAATGGATGGAATAATATTTTGATCTTTTTATCATGCATGTTGATGATGCAACACAGTACATGGAATAACCTGATGATCCATACAGACAGTCTCTAATATTTGAGTACATGGACCATGACGGGGCTCTTTTCTCCACTTGTGTGTTGTAAGTCTTATCTCTGGCAAAAGATTTCTGAAACAGATTTATTGTCTGAGCATTCAGGAACACCGTGGGGAGCTTCTAAACCAGCTGTGCAGGGCAGACAGAGTAGGTAGCAGGGGCAGATACAACACCTACAAGATACCACAGCACAAACAGAGCAATCTACTATGACTGATCAACAATTCAGATAAATATCATCAGGCTAAGGAGTGCAAATGTGAACACTACAGAGGCTGATTGTGACCCTAGAGAATAACCACATCCTTTGGTGTGCTAAAGGGCACTACTCCAATATAGCAGGTGCAGCAGTACATGCAGTGCTGTAGGTACATGCAGATGAATTAGATCTGAAGAGAGTGAAGAGACAAATACTGGCTGAAGGAACACAATGAAGTTGTAGAAAATGACATCATCATTTTCCTTCCTGTCCTTACGGAGTGTAAGAACATCTCACTTTTGCAGCTCTTTGGTGGAAGAGACCAAGCTCATGGATCTAGCTTCTGTCTATGCAGAATTGGGGTGAACTCTCAACAGGAATGGCTTTGGACTACGAGGTCTCCTGTAGAGGACTAAAGTGAAACCAATCTCAAAGCTGTGAAGCTGGAAGAGTCTGACAGCATGACTGTCACAACTCACTTCTGAACTACATAAACAGCAATTTAATTAAGTAAACAAAGACTGATCCAATACTTTTAGCACTCAGGCAAATTGAGATTGTGTGAGTCTGATGAAAAACCTATTGCCTCTTGAGGAGTCCAGTCTTTAAAAACATCACCCAGCAGAGAACTAAAATTAAAAGCATGAGAGATCCATGCAGAAAGAAACTTTTTATCACCTCAACATTATTTAAAAAGTAAAAATAACCAAGAAGAAATAAAGAACTGAAATAATAACATAAAAGAACAGAGGTGTCCACTCAAGATACCCATCAGAAAAAAGTTGCAAGAATGGAAGAGCAAAGTAAAACAAGGAGCTAAACCATTCCAGCTTCCCATACTGAATCAGTTACAGTCCAACTTGTCTACACTGCATTGTGGTATAAAGTGTTCTTCCTCTATTCTAGATAAATATGCCTTTCCATTTTAACCAGGACTAAGAGCTACCTTAAGCAGCATTAGATAACAAAATACACAAATTATAACAAAATATACAAAAATTATACAAATTTTCCGAGTCTTTTTGGTAAACCTAGCTCTACCAATTTTTCAACTGGAAAAGCATAGAGAAATTGATTCAGTCCAAGAGACTACCTTATTCAGGTTGAAATGAAGGGAAAGAGTAAAAGGCACATGGTAAATAGGGAAGATTAAGAGAGACAGGGACAAGACTATACAAGCAAGAGAGAAGAAAAAAAATAGTAATAGGAATATAACATTGTTTTTCCCTCAGGGTTCTGAAAATTTGGAGCACATTCATAAAGCATCATCTGCAGACATCCATTATATGCTGTCTCTTGTTATAAGAAAACAAAGGTCAAAGAATTCTTGTGCAAGTAATTTACTGAATTGTCGCCCAAGCTAGGCCATTGGAACCATTCACCTGAATAATGACTGTCAACCAAGTAAAATCCTGCAGGACTGAATTCCCAGCATTGCAATGAGGCAATAAAATGTTTCTTTCAATGTGACCTGTTAACCTAAATAACACAAGATCTACAGCAGATCAAACAGACCACAGTTCCTTAAAGTTAGCCAAGACATCAGGCTGCAGTTCCAGCTGACTTTACTACAGGCTCACTTTAAGGCAGCATAATTGCACTGTGCAGCCAGAAGATCACTGACCATCCCCTGCTGTGTCCTTTCTACTGTCTTCCTTACTCTGGGAAAAGCATTCAACTGACTATATGGAAATCCTAACCAGCAATCTAAATTTTATTTTCAGTCAGATCACTTCTTTGAGCCATCTTTCCATAAGGCTACATGACCAACATCAGATAACAAATGTAACAGGAACACAGACAGGTGGTTAGGAAAAGATATAAAGAACGTAACTACCTTATCTGAGAGGTGGCATTATCTACATTGGCTAAAAATCAGAGTGGAAGTCCAACCAAAGGCCTTACTTTAAAAAAGGAAGGAAGGGAGAAAGGGAGAAAGAAAGGGAGAAAGGGAGAAAGGATACACTTGAAACAGACTAATTTTATGTTGGTAGTAATACAGAGAGATTTCTTGCTCAGTTTTGTTTTGATATTTCCCTGACATCCATGTATTTCACGATTTTCAACAGGCATCAGCCATATATGCAAGATGTTGCATTTGGAAGCTTAAATTCCCTGTCAAGGTGCATATACCCAGCATGACACACTTCCACAACAGTTTTTATTCTCCAAAGCACATTTTGATCAAAGAATTACTGTTTCACACTGTTTGACAATAGGAGAAAAAAAACAAAACCCCAAGCTCCAACAGTATTTAACTGAAAGAAACAACTCTATGATACATGATCTATGAAGTTACAAATAACAAAAATAGCGAGTTGCATACAATCAGCATAACAGTTCTTGAAAGCCAACACTCAACCTCTTTCAATTTTTTTCATCAACAGGAGTTAAAAGTTATCAGACAAAATATTTTATTCTGCTGCTCCTGTTATCATTAAACAAACAGAATAATGGTTAAATTCACTTGTTGCAATTTTAGCTCACATTTTAGTAAAAATATGAGCTGGAAGATAGAAGCAGAGAACAGAATGGAGTCCCCATAACCCAGCAGGAAAACTGTCAGTGACCTGCCCTACCATTTAGACAGCCACAAGTCTATGGAGCTGGATGGGATCCATCCACGGGTACTGAAGGAGCTGGCAGAAGAGCTTGCCAGCTCACTTTCAACCATTTATCAGCAGCCCTGGCTAACCAGGGAGGTCTCAGTTGACAGGAAACTAGCAACTGAGACACCTTATCTACAAGAAGGGCTGAAAGGAAGATCCAGTGAATTGCAGGACAATCATCCTGACCTCAGTGCTGGGGAGGTCATGAAGCAGATCACCTTGAGTCCCATCACAGGGCATATGCTGAACCACCAGTGAAATCAGGCCCAGCCAACATGGGCAGGTCCTGATTGACCAACCTGATCTCCTTTTCTATGATAAGATGACACACTTAGTGGATGAGTGAAAGGCTCTGGATGTGCCCACCTGGACTTTAATAAAGCCTTGGACACCATTTCCCACAGCATCTCCTGCTCATGGCTTGGCCAGGTGCTCTGTTGGATGCACAGAGAACTGTTGGGATGGCCGGGCCCAGAGGGTGCTGGGGAATGGAATTACATCCAGTGCTGCTCCCCAGGGCTCAGGGCTGGGACCAGTTCTGTTTAATATCTTTCTCAATGATCCATGTGAGGGGATGGAGGACACCCTCAGTGAGTTTGCAGACACACTGAGCTGGGTGGCAGTGTTGATCTGCTGGAGGGCAGGAAGGCTCTGCAGGGGGATCTGGACAGGCTGCATTGATGGGGAGAGGCCAGAGGTCTGAGGTTCAGCAAGGCCAAGTGCTTGTGCCTGCTCCTGCCCTTGGGTCACAACTGTGCCTGCAGTGCTACAGGCTGGGGCAGAGTGCCTGGAAAGATCCAAGTTGGAAAAGGTCCTGGGGATGCTGGTCAACAGCAGCTGAACATGAGCCAGTACTGGAGTGCCCAGGTGGCCAAGAAGAGTATAATGGCATCCTGGCCTGGATCAGCAACAGTGTGGCCAGCAGGACCAGGGCAGTGACCATCCCCCTGTACTCAGCCCTGGTGAGGCCACACCTCAAATCCTGGGTTCAGTTCTGGGCCCCTCAATTCAGGAAGGGCATTGGGGTGCTGGAGAGAGTTCAGGGAAGGGCAATGGAGCTGGGGAAGGGTCTGGAGCACAAACCTGATGAGGAGCAGCTGAGGGAGCTGGGGATGTTTAGCCTGAAGGAGGCTCAGGGAATAGCTTATCTACAACTCCACATCTCTGTACTCTCTGAAAAAGGGTGTAGCAAGGTGAGTGTCAGTCTCTTCCCCAAGTAAAAAGTGACAGAACAAGAGGAAATGACCTCAAGTTTCACCAGAGGAGATTTAGATCGGATATTGGGAAAAAATTCTTCATTGAAAGGGTGATCAGGCTGATTAGAACAGGCTGCCCAGGGAAGTGGCAAAATCATCATCCCTGAAGTTCTCAAAAGGCATGTGAGAGACACAGTTTAGTGGTTAATAAGGTGGTGCTGAGTTAACAGCTGGATTCGATGATCATAGAGTTTTTTTCAACCTTAACCATTAGATGATTCCATGAATCCTTCAAATTCTTATGACTTTTAAAATTGACCTAGGAGGAAAGATTGCCAAGCCTTTTATTGCTTTACTTCTGAATTTGCTTTTAAATACATCTATTTTACAGCACACCATGCTAACTGGATGTTTCTGTGCATATCAAGATGCTCTAACTCAACACACTTTCCCAAAGCACATGGACAGATTTACAAAGGTAGGCAAAGCAGCTGATCAGAGGGTTAGCTTCTAATTGATGGCTTTCTAACTGGCAGCCCCTGGTGCTCTTAGCAGCCCTAACTCCCATTTATGAGTAGCTGCAGAAGCTTGCAGCACAGCTGTGTCCAGATACTCATATCCCAAGTTCTGTGGTACAGCTTCACCTGCCTTCACCAGTATTCTGTAACATTTTGTCTCACCCTTGGGTTTCATCAGAAAAAAAGACACCTGTAGAAGTCACCTATAATATTCTTTATTACATTTAAGATGATTTTTCCCAATCCTACAGACTTCAAATGTGCTAGGCAGTCTTAAATACTACTACTTCAAATAATACCTTAATAATAATAACGACCTAATAATATCTTAATATGGATTTAAAAATTGGTTTAGAAGGATAAAGATCTTGATATGGGTGGTTATTTTAGTTAAAGCAAAACAATTTAATGCTGGCAGACACACACCTACTGCTGTCAAAAATGTAAATATTCTGAGAAGAAAAGATTATTTAGAAAACTGCTCTGAACACAAAGTTTATTAAAAATCACATCTAGAGTTTCAGTTATGCCAATGCTCTACATATGTCAGCCAACCTATACATAACTATTTGAAGTTTATTCACTTCTTTCAGTGAAAAATTATCTTCTAAGCTCAAAACGCTCTTGTTATTTATTTTCCTTCTCCCCTAAAGGATCTGAAATTAGTATTTCATTTTCTCCAGAGGAAAGAATCCTGTATTTTCTATTTTTTTTCTACTTCCCAAATTCCTCTTATCCTAGTGTGTTTTCTTCAATAGGAAAAAAAATAAAAGTAAAAATACAACACATGTACATTGGAATGAAAACACTGAAGACAGAAAAAATTCTCCCTTCCCCCCTAATACACGTGAAAAAAAATTGGAGTAATTTTAGTGATTAATTTGTGTTAAGTTCAGAAAAATATGGTACTGAACAAGCAATGTAAACACAGCTGTCTAAAGAGATACCATATTCTAAAGACACTTCAATGAAAGTGTGCTAACTAAAATTTAGAACCACAGACAGCTAGATTATAGTTAATAGAAAATCTAACTCAAATTCAGCTAATCAGAGGCTACCTACAGATAAACAAGTAACTTAGAGCCTACAAGGGAACAGTTTTTGCAAGACTAGACAACAAAAAAGCCCGCAGACAATTTGCAGAGTAGTGCAAACCAGTACACTGCTGCCAAGACATTTTTATCTGGAAATTTAAATCTTCGCATAAATTCTATCAATAGATGTGAAGTTATGGGCAGTCAGCACAAGAACAGACCCAGCAACAGGATATGCACCAGACTGACCACATCTACATCTGCTGGCAACCCCCAGTCCTCAGAACGCAGTGACATCTCAGCTTTCTATTCCCTGCTTCAAGCCATCTTCAATGAAACAAGATCACTCCTGACAACGGACAAAGACTAACCAGGGAAGATCAGCCATCTCAGCCCCTGAAGCCTCCAGAAAGTTCAGTAAAACTCACAAGCATTCCCAACAGCTGCTGAAAACTACTGAACATCTACTTACACCAAACTTAGGCTATCTATTCATACCAAATGTTTTTACTCTGATATTTTACTGATAATTTTTTTTGTGCTTTTTCTTTGAAACCAATTAGCTACCATCAAAATTCCCATTAGAGTTTATTTCTATTTTAACATCCATGCTTTGTAATACTCGCCAGAGTCAAAAGTTCCTTTTTCCTCAGCTCAAAACAACAAAAAGGATGAACTGCTTTACGAACATGTGGCCCAGCCAAAGAAGAGACTTCTATCTACAAAACCAAATCCACACTTTCTTATTTATCAGTTTCTAAACTACAGTGGGATAGCAATATACCTGATCAATGTTCTTCACCTATGGTATCTTCAGATGTTATAAACTATATATAAACCTTAGAAACTCACAAAATACCCACCTTCACTATTTTGATCTAAATGACTCTAGAAATGATAGCTTACAACCATGCCAGAATTTGAAGCAGAAGTCAGCAAGGAGCTAACTACACAATTTTTCAAATATCCAAAAAAAGGCAAATTAAAGTTGCAATGTTTCGCTATGATTCACACCAGACTCCAGTGTTCACAAACCACAACGAAGAACCAACAGGAATCAAAGTATCTTCTGCCACATATAAGAATCCCCAACTGGCTGACATCACTAATAGAGCAAACGAATGCATGCTGTCAGTACTTCTCTTCCAAAGTGCTATGTTCTACAACTTGACAACTTAAGAAATTAAGTCATCTGCATCTTAAAGTAACCATTTCTCAATGCTGACAAATTTGCCAAATCTCTGCCCCATCTCTATTCAGTCATCTGTCCCAGGAGAAGGAAAGAACTTTTTTTAAAGCAGACAGTTGACAGGTAAAAGAAAAACAGACTCACTACCTGAAGCATTTTGGGGTTTATACCCAGATAAATTAAAAAGACTTGACCTAGTTTTTTTTATCAAGGCATCAGATAAAAATATATGCAGATTCAGTTAGCTCTGTCAAAAACATCTACTATAGATAATAAATTTGTAGACTATGACAAGAAGATTAGAGGCACTCAACATGCAAATCAGCATTCTTCCAAGACCATCCATTCAGTAAGTACTACAGGTGACATTTAGTCATACTTTCACTCAGTGTCTGTAAGGTAACTGGAAGTGAGATAATGTAGAGTACAATGTAACACAGTGATGTAACAAAGTCTATCATGATCTGGCTACTCCAACTTTGGAAGTCCAAAACCATAAATCTCCTACCATACACTTAAGACTAGTAAGCCCTGCTAGATATTGCAAGAATCCAAATTATAAACATACATAAATTTTAAGATTCACACACTGATCTTCAATATAAAGCATGAGAAGAATATGAGAAATGCCTATCACGTTTGGATGCATTTCCAACTAAACACCAACGATTTTTTTTATCAGTCTGAAAGTATGTGACTGACCCAATTTAATCTACATGAAGAAAATACAGTATGCAATGGTTAATTTCAATGTTCTTCTGCAACATACCATAGCTTTATCCTAAAAATTCCAAGCTATAAAATGTTAGCATCAATTCTAAGCAAAGCTTCTCACAAGTTGAGGAACTCCTTGTTTACTCTAGAGACTTCTTCTGCCAATGAATACAATGAAACAAACAGTCATAAAACATTTCCACATAAGGATTATGCAATTCCTGTAAAGGAAAATATTTTGTTCTAGCCTCGCTTTGGTTAGTAATTTTGCCAAAGAAACTTTCAACTATTTACTGAAGTACCTGTTATATTGAAATCTATGCTTAAAAGTTTTTGATCAAGTAGTACTTGAGTCATGTAACACTGTTTTAAAGCCTGAATACTGTATGTAACCATAATTTGTATAATGTAATTATAAACTACAGCACAGATTACATGTACATTTCAGTAAACTGTAGCTAATCAAAACTTAAAAGCAGCAGACCTTTTCTCTACTGCAGGAAAGTGCTTCAGATAAGTTTATGAACTCATCTGTGTGTTTACAAACCAAGTAACAAGTACACATACAAGCAGGGGAAAATGCAGCACTCAAAAAAAGGAAGGAAAAAAAAAAGCATGAAGGAAGCACAATCAGAAACGGCTTACTCCCACTTTGATACGTCGGGGAAGCACACAGAAACTATACTGCACTTCTTGTACTCCTAACCTTGAAGACCAGACACTGATGCTAAACAATTCTGTCATCTTCTGAGTTGCAGTACAATAAGGTTTCAGGTCTGTATTCACTACATACACCAACAAAATGTGCACAGGAAAAAATATTTTCTCATACTCATGAAATGCAAAGCAAACAACACTCACCCATCTATGTAATGGACAAGAAACATACATCACTCAATCAACAGCATTTCAAAATAACAATTTTCACCTTCACCACAAACAGAACAACACAAAGTCTCCACAATCATTTCACTTTTCACTCTAATTCTGTTCAGTCCAAGTTTTGGCTGCTACCACCCCAATTACTTTCCTTATCCTGACTTCCTTATGCCCCATCTGTGGCACCAAGACACACCATGGTGAGTTGAACCTGGTTGGATACTAGGTGCCCACCAACGCTCTCTGTCACTCCCTTCCTCAGCTGGACAGGGGACAGAAACTGAAAAGAAGGCTCCTAAGTCAACAAAAACACAGGGAGAGATCACTCACTAGTTACCAGCACAGGTAAAGCAAATTCAGTTTGGGGAAAAATTAATTTATTACCAAGCAAGTTAGAGTAGGATAATGAGAAAATAAAAACTGAATCTTAAAATACCTTCTCCCCACCCCTCAATTTTTCCCAGGCTCAACTTTACTCCCCATTTCCACTACCTCCTCTCACCCAATAGCACAGGGGAATGGGGGCTGTGGTAAGTTCATCACATGCCGTTTCCTCTTCCTCCTCAGGGGTAGAAATCCTCACACTCTTCCCCTGCTCCAGCATGGGGCTTCTCCCACAGGAGACAGTCCTCTACCAACTTCTCCAACCTAAGTCTTTCTCACGGGCCCCAGGTCTTCACAAACTGCTTCAGCATGCCCCCCTCTCGTTGGGAGCAGTCCCATAGGAAGACTGCTCCACTACAGAATCTCCATAAGTCCCAAGTGCTGCCAGCAAACTTGCTCCAGCATGGGCCTCTCTCTGCACAAGTCCTGCCAGGAGCCTACTCCAGTATGGGCTTCCCATGGGGTCACAGCCTTCTTCAGGCACATCTACCTGTTCCAGCACGGGGTCCTCCATAGGCTGCAGGTGGGTTTCTGCTCCCTGGTTTGCTTCCATGGACTGCAGGGGGACAGCCTGCCCTCCCACAGTCTTCACCACCAGCTGCAAGGGAATCTCCACTCCAGCACCTGGAGCACCTCCTCCCCCTCCTTCTTCACTGACCTTGGTGTCTGCAGAGTTGTTTCTCTCGCACATTCTCACTCCTCTCTCCAGCTGCAGTTCCTGTACAGCAGGGTTTTTTATCTGTTCTTAAATATGTTATCTCAGGGGCAGTGCCACAGTTGCTGATTGGCTCAGCCTTGGCCAGCAGCATGTCTGTCTTGGAGCCAGGCTGGCATTGGCTCCGGCAGACACGGGATGTTTCAGGCAGCTTCTCAGGCAGACACAGGGGATGTTTCAGGCAGCTTCTCAGGGAAATCTTTCCTGTTGCCCCTTTATTAACAAAACCTTGTCACACAAACCCAATACAATATGTTCTCTCTAAGTATCCTTAGGCAGACTTTTTATTCAATATATCCAGCTACAAACTAATATTCAATGCATTCTAGACTGCACAGTCATAAATAACAGACAAATAATGAAAGCACAAAGATCAATTTTTCTATGGTGCTCTCAAAACTAAAGCAATTCTTCTAGTAATGTTTGTTACAACATTCTTAAACTAGCTGTAGTAATATTCTTACATGAAGTGTCTTTTAAGGAAAAATATAGATACACATATGAACATATGAATATGGATACACAATGAATGTTAAAGAAATTAATTTCAACATTTTTTTAGTAATTATTTCAAGGGATATCTTCAAAGAGACTTCACAGTATATTAGTCCTTATTGATGGACAGTATTCAAATTGAAGCAAAAAAAAAAAAAACAGCAAGTTCCTTCCTCTAAAATAAAGTTTAGTTTACCTGTATTGTGACCATATTTATCAACATTCATTCTAGTTTACATAGACAGGTTTTAGTAAGTACAGATCCCACCCCCTGGCAGGCAGCTTTTTGAGCCAGAGGTGTCAGAGCTCTGACCACCAATGTGTCTGCATATCAAAAGGCTGCATTCCTAGCTCCTCCTTCTTTGCCTCTTTCTGATTAGGCAAAAGGCAAGTAATATTGCACCTTTGCTTATTTCATACTACATAAATGCTGGGGGTGAGATGTAAAAACATGGATACATCTAACAATTGTTATAAGCAACTCTACAAAAAAAGTTTGTAGATGAATGTGATGAAAACATTCTTTAAAAAGAGAATTTGGAGAGAGCTCCAACTCTTATTATATTAACGACTTTTTTTTTTTTTAATTAAAATTCAAGTGTTCAGACTCTGGATCATCTGTGCAGCAGATGCAGGTGCAGCTCAGGTCTCGTACCTATCACTATGAGCACACAGCATACCTGAACTGGATAAACAGTATTAGCTGCATTTCTACTGCTCTGAACCCTTAAGTACTGAGTACTGTATGGTCAAAACTTACTCTGCAATGACAGTCCTTTTGTCTCCATACCAAGTTCCAAAAAACACATGTGCAAGCACAGAGACTCCAGTTATGCCAGACTGAGATACAGATGGATGCTATCTCAAGTCTTAGGCAGCTAGCTCCACAGGGAGTCACAGCTCCCTCAAAGCACATTTCCCAGGACTAAAATGCAGGTGGCTTATTAGACAAGCTGTAGTGTCACACAAATGTGCTGACTCAGTTCTGGACCATGACTGCATTTAATTTCATAAGCCATACCACCAAAAAAAAAAAAAACCCCACAGAAATGCCAGGCGAAAAAAATACCACTGTTACGACATTAAAGTAACTTGTACCAAGTCCAAACTGATTCTTCCAGATGCAAGGACAGCCTACAATAGTCATATTCCAGTGAAAAGGATCAACAGCATAGTGATTCACCTGCAATGCAAGCAATCCGACCTCACATTTAGCATCTGAGCTACACTTGGAGGTAGCAAAACTTCCCGGAATTCTTAACACTTAAGTTCAGTACAGAGATCTCCTGGTCTCTCTGAATCAAGTTGGATTCAGAAGAACAGGACCTACACATAGTTAAAAAGCCTGACCAAGCTATCTGTACAAATGGTGAACTCCTGCCTGGTATCTCTATCACACAGATTACTGCAGCTCCTTCATGATGAGTATGAAGAGTAGTAGCTTGTAGTAAACCATAAACACATCGTATATTTTTACCCCACTATATACTATATTTAAATTATTCTTAACATAAGATCATCAAGGAAGACACATAACAGGATTATGAGGGAGGAAAAAAGTCTTTTTGAACAACAGTTGTGCTACAAATCCTAAACTTCTCCAGTCTTTCTTTGAGTACCAGAACTACCACCCCTCGGACAACATACATGCATCATCCAATTGCTTAAGCCAGGACCCAAAGTCCCTTATGTAGTAGTCCATATATATACAACCTCACACAAATCCCAAAATTGATTTTTTCTACATCAATATGTATTTGCCCTGCTTTTTGACTCAGAAGTTCAGACACATCTGAAGACACCAAAACCACTATGCAGGGTTGTAACAGCTGGTGCTGACACGGGCAAAGCTAGGAGCAGTCACCACCCATCTTGAAGAGAGCTGAATTTCCAGCTCACCGTAGGTCAGCTAAGAGAAATGAGCTGATTTGGAGAAAACTAAGATTTTTCAAGTAATAATTACAAACTTACACAGTGATGTAAAAAGTGAGTACTGGGATTACAATCTTCAATTATATACTACATAAGCATGATTAAAAAGTAAGACAAATAATTACCAGCCACCTCAAAATATCCATTATCCAAACAGTTCAGGTTTATGAAAAGTCACACTTCCTCTCACAGAGAAAAACATAAACCTGCTGGAACCAAAATTCAGTATTACTTGTCTGGCATGGAGCAGTGCTTTCCAACTAGTAGCTGACCATTCAGCAGCCATGACCCTGGCTCCCAGCTCCCAACAAAAACACAGAAGTCAACCAGCCACCACTTTGTATGTACCAGTCTACAGGCAGCACACAAGAAAAAGGGAACACAGTACACACCGGTGCATAACACTTGATAGTACATGGGAAGCCACCTGTCCTAGCCTGCTGTTAAGTGAACTTCTCTGGTGACCCACCAACTTGCTGCTCCACCATCATGTGCTCCTGAGGTAGCCCATTTCTTTTCATTGTTAAAGCAAGACTACCCTTAGTGTAAGCAATTAACTGCAGTTGCTTATGAGAATGAATTTATCTGCCCAGCAACTGAAGCTTAAAAAAGGAAAATAACCAAGAAAGCCACCCCAAAAACACATAACACAGACAGCATCAGCATGGAAAAATACGTCTTGAGCACAATACTGAGGTCTTTTTAAAAGATTAAAAGTAAGTAAGCAGAAGCATAGTCAATGTAATATGGTTAATTTAATTCTGGTTTGTTTATAGGCAAAAAGGCCAAGAGAAAAACTAAGCTTCAGCCTCATACAGTGATGATAAGGATGTTTTCTTTTGTAAGCAAGTGTGTTAAAACTTGTGGGTCTGGTAAACTGGTTACTGTAAAGCTCCAGTTTCCATATAAAGGTCAGGGCTTGAGTTTAGTTTCTGAATGTCAAGAGCTGCTCCAAGACACTGCAGATACAGCCACCATGTTTCTAACTCACTAACACACAAATAAAAGTTAAAAACTTCAGCTGGTACACCTCATATGCCATCAGTTTCACCTGAGAACCACCTAAACCTACACCACATTACAAATGGGATTTCTTTTTTCAAAACAAAATCAGTAATCAACATGTTGAACTAAACAAATGCTGTTTGGTGGAGACAATAACAGAATACACTAGGCAGAAAATACAGTTATCACTATTCCTTTTTCACTTCAAACAGCAAAGTAAAGTAGTCTATCAAAGCTATTCCCTTGGTCAACTCAAGAAATTATCATAATGCAGTGAGACACTGTTTATTATAGAACTGTGGACAATTCTCTTTCACTTCTTGTGTCATGAGAAGCCAGGATTAACTACATCTCAAACCACAGGGATTCCCTATAATAGTCTTGGAAAATCCTCTTATAGTCACCAGCTGTCTTTCTCTCTCCTCTGTATTTTTAACTTTGCTATCAACCTGTACATATCAAACTCAGCAAAATGCTACTCTTAAAACTTTATACAGCTGATGGTCTCCCCAGGAAAAGAAACTGCCTTTCTTTAGAAAGGGTTTTGATTTTCTATTGACAAATACTTGAAGAGCATACAAAAATCCATCCCTTCTTGCTCCCAACAACAGGTTTGCTTTGGAAGAACTAAGTCTCAATTACCCTGTGCATTATGAATATGTTACTGGAAAAAGTGGGAAAAAGCAGAGGAAAGAGATACTTTAGATCTGTGCCAAAAATTCATTCAACAGTAAGTGTTGCCACCATTTCTACAGCACTTTATATTAGAGAAGGAAATAGGTGCAGCAAACAGGTCATGTAAACACATTGATAGTCACTGACAGTAACTGAAAATTTGGTCTCTGACTCCTCATTTGTTTTTAGATATGGAAGGTACAATCAGTTTACACACTGCTCCCAGATGCTGCACCACCTTCTCTTCCAATGACATTTTTTTCAGAGGTAAAGGAACAGCTTACTCTGTGTAATACTCAGTTTATCTTTTGCTGGAAGACAAACTAGGAAGTGCCAAGTACGGAGAAATGGGATTCTCTTTTTCTAAAAACGCCTGACATCACCCAGTTTCATCTAACAAACATAAAAGTCTGACCAAAACAAAACCTCATGTAACTATGGAAAAAAAAAAGAAAAGCGTTATCTGAATCCCCAATATCTACTATAAAAGAATTAGAAAAACAGAAAGAAAATACTTCTTCAATTCTAAGTACCACACTCCAAGTAAGCATTAGTTTTTGAAATTAACAACACTACTTATTGGGAGTGTTCCTAGACTGAAGCTTTTAACTGGCAACCTAAGGCTGCTGTAAAAGAAAATTAGACACAGATTTTACTTACTGCCTGTACCTATGTAAGCGTTAAACTGACAAAATTAACCAAAACCTACACCATGGACAAAAAAAAAAGGATAAAAAACAAACAAATAAAGAAACTAAACAACTAAAAAAAAACACCACCTAAAATAAAAACCCCACAGCCTGACACTGTCAGAATACTTCAGAGACAGTTACATATTTCCACTTTAAAAAAAGAAGAAGATAAATGGTCTTTCTGAACAGCATTTAGATGAATTACAACAGAAAGCAAAGCTCTCTTCTGTTATTACTGTAACACTTGGGTAAATATTATCCACACAAGGATTATAACTAGCATTACTTAATAAACAAGACACATACCACTCTGGCTGCTCTTTCCTGAGATTCACACTTTCTGCAAAACCATGGTCCAGTGGGTACTTGAACAATTCCATAGCAAGCTGTTTTGAACAAGACAAAACAATTCAGCAAACATAAATAGCACCACAAAACTAATAATATGTTCTAAAATAAACTTATTTTCAGTTGAACTCACATAATTTTAATTATCAAGAAACTGACATCTATACATTGCACATGAAATCCTATCACAGAAGTACAAGAAATTAACCACGAGCTTAGATTTTAAAAATTATGCAGAATTTTTAATTCTGTTAATGTTAAATGAAAAAAAAACACATTAGCTTGAAAAGTAACATAACCATTCAAAAGCAGCAATGTTTCATACGTGACCTGTTTTTCTATTTATTTACCTGCAAAACAGGTGAGACACTTCACTATAAATGACAGATGCTTGTTATTATGAGGTCTTTTTAAAGAGAAAACTAAAAATAACTAACAAACCTGAGTTCTTCCCAAGACATTTATTCATACACTTACTATCCAGTTTTCTTACTCTTTTAAGTAAATTAACTGGTCTTAAGCAGAAAGTCCATAGTGAACAGAACAAAGTTTGCTTTTTTACCCCAGAAAATTCACAGAGCTGTAAATACAAACTGAACTGAGCATCAGGACTTGGATTTGTTGCAACTTGAGCCAGACTATAACATAAATCCTTAGGAAAGAGATTTTCAGGCATGCAGATTTATCTGCAAGACAGTCATCTATATTTTTGCAGTATATAAAAGCAACCCCAAGAGTTTGTTACGAAATTCCACAGAAAAGAAGCGTTTCGCAATTTGGCAACACTGCTCATGCTTGAAATGCACACATCAAGCAACCTTAAAAACTACAGATGGAATGGAAATACAAAAACACAAGTGCTGTGAGTATACTCTTAATATTTGTATGGGTGTAGCAAATAACAAAGAACCAAAAAGCCAAACATTTTGCTCAAAGATAATCCCAAAGTATTAAAGATAAGTCAAACTCAATTCTCAACAATCATATGTTACTTAAATAAAAAATCAGGTTTAAGTGTCTAAGTAGAAAAAAAATATGATTAATATAAAATTATGAAGAAAGCTGATATTAAATTAGTAATTTCTAGTTGTACTATACAAATATATTGATTTTGTGATGGCTTGGAGATGAAAAATAGTAACGCAACAGTGATATAAAAATATCTGGCTAATATACCTTCATTTCCATGAAGGAAAGTCAATGAAATAATTTCCTATTAAATACATACATGTAGTCATATTAAGATCAATTGTCATATTTTCAAATACTTTATTCAAGTACCTACAATCCAAACTATTCTGATAAGCCCTTTCTACTGTACAATGTAATTCTTTAACATGAGAAAAAAAATCTCATTTTCATTGTATCTATATTAACCACAGATGGGGGGTTTCTGAATTTCTCATTTCTCTTTAGATACTAAGAGGGAGATTTTAAATGTGCAATCATACATTTAGGGTAGCAAGTGACAGTGCAGAACAGGAAACAAATATAAAATGCAACTCAGAGACAGGGCTGGCAAGTAGATCCAAAGGCAACACGAGTTGGGCAAAGACCAAAACTAAAGTGAAGCACTTCTGTATCTGCCAGGGTAACAGAGCACACCTAGAGCCTAGAAGAGTCCATCAAAGGTTTGTCCTGTGACATACTGTGATACCATTTACAGTATCACTTCCACTACAGTCCAAAGCTTCTTTAAACACATGAAGAGATCTTGTCCCTCACAATTTGCCAATGACTTAACAACTGAAGTTTCCTCTGAACTAAGAATAATTATAATAACAAAACAAAGCCGTTATTAAAGTTTTATGGATAATACTGCTGCTTGTACTTCAAATACAGACTATCAGCTTTGACCAAATACTACATTTACTACAGAAGGTCCACAAAAAGAGTAGACATGCCTCCTCTACCACCTTTGTTCACATGATGTATCAAATCCAAAATATAAAGCATCAATGGTACAGTAAATCAAAACATGGAGGTTTTTTTTTTCTTAAGATCTCTATAATAGCTTCGGGATTTATACCAAGCAGTACTTTGCATACTTCCTGACAGATTCCAATTCAGGCTAGGATATGACTTTAAAAAAAAAAGTTCACTTTCTTGTACCTGCTGAAGTGTGTCTCTCCATACTAGGAATACTTTCTATAACTGACTTTTGCTCCTGCTATTTCAGCTCCAACTGCTGCTATCATCCAGTTCTTTCACTGAAAATATCAGCAAGGCTCTAGATACAAAGGAAGATGTCCAAGACAATGCAAGAGGAATAGCTGTTTTAGGTATGACTTCTAGAAGTATTCACATTTTAGTGTTCTTCTTCATGATCCTAAGATTCCACAAAAGCAGTCAACCTACTGATTAACATTACTCAGCTCTTAAGAAGACAGAAAACCAATTCAAAACCAGATTAATTTCAGAGGTCCTGTTAGCTCCCCTCTGTGTTTAATCTAATGTTAACAAAAATAACTTCATTATTTTGTATATCTCCTTAAATCATTACTATTTCTCACTATTTGTCAACTTACAAGGGAGCATACTTGGAACAATCAACTACTCTATTACATCAGCACACTTTAAGACCAAGCATGAGACACACATTAGTAGCAATTTCACATGCACTAGGCATTCAGATTAATGAATTGGATTTAGGATTTTCTGTCTCCTCCAATTTGTCCACCACCTGTAAGTAGCCAAAAAGCCACTCACTCAGTTCATATGACTGCTTAAGAGTTGGTACAGAAAAATTACCATCTTATTCCTTATTTCTGCAACCATAAAGGAAAAGTTATGATGACTTCCCTTCTTATAATGTAAGCAGCAGAATTGTTTCTTCCTCTGCTCTCACACGAAGGGTCAATCCACTGACAGAAACAAAACAATCACACAGAGGGAACATGCCAGCTCCTGAACTGAGCTGGAAACCAACCAACCAGCCTCCACTAAGCCAAACAAATCCAGCATCAGCCATTCCAAACAGCACCCTCCCCTGCAGAACCACAACAGGAAGTCTCTTACCAAGGAACATGAGCCAAATGACATTCAAGGAAAGGCAGGCAGAGATAGAAATCACATGACAGCTAAGTCTTTCCTACACACCCCTCTCTTCCAATCCTAAACCATCCTTGTCTCCTGGCTGCCCCTCAAATAAATTTTTCAAACTTGGGAAAGGCAGGAACAACAGGGATCGTATAGGGGAAAAAAGAAATACAGCAATAACTACCGGAATAGAGTATGGTGACAAGTTCTGCCAAGATCAAATGTAATTTTAGAGAGTCTTTGAAACGTTGCAGCTGAGGTTGTTAACAGGGTGCAGAGGCAGACTGGGAAGCACAGACACAGAAAACATGCAGGAGAAGAGGAAAGGGAAAAAAACTGAAAACGGGAGTTTTTCCTTTCTCTCAGCCATAATGCAGGAGAACATACTATACTAAGTCTCACGTGAGGGAAAAGACAGACGGGAAGGAGAGAAGATGACAGAGCAAGTCAAACCAGAAAGCACGTGGCCTTAGAAACAGGGAAACAGGCTTCATGGGTAAAAAGAAGGAGCTAGGAGGGGGAGGGAAAAAAAGGGGGAAAAACGGCCGGGGGGTGGGGAGGAGAAGGAAGCAGGGCCAGGAGAAGTCAGGGAGCACCCAGAAGGAAGTGGGGAGGCCGGAGGCCGGAGCGGGTGCGCTGCCCTCGCCTGCCCGCTCACCTTGATGCACTGCGACATTGCAGCCGTGCCCGTCGCAGTAGACGAGCGGGTTCTCGGCCCAGCCCCGCTCGTCGGAGCACACGCAGCAGCCGCCGATCATCTCCTTCATGCTACTGGAGAACTCGCCCTCCAGTGACACCGGCAGCAGCAGCGGCTCGCTGGAGACCATCTAAGGGTTAAAAACACCGTCGTCAACACCGCGCACGCCACACGCGCCTCGCCCTCCGCCTGCCCCCTCCCCCGGCGGGGTCTCCCCTCAGTCACTCAGCCGCAGCCGCCGCCACCGCCACCGCGGCAGCGCTTCGGGACCCATGACCGCCGGCCGAGCGCCTCGTCTCGCCCCCGCCCGACCAACCGGCCAGGCTGTGTCGGTCGGGCCGCGGCGGCTCCTGAGGCGGACGCGGCTCCGCGGGCGG
>VZTT01016612.1:0-12078 GCA_013400855.1 Buphagus erythrorhynchus | reverse complement strand
CACCAGCTTTTGCAGCCCGCCCGGCGTGGTCCACGCCAACTTCTTGTACCATCTGGCGGCCGCCGCCGCCTCCCGGCCCCCGGCCCCGGCGGAGCCCGGCGGGCTGCCCGCCCTCCGTGGCGCTCCCGGCGGAGTCAAGCCGGAGCTGCCGGAGGAGTGGGGCTGCCCCGGCTGGGCTCCCGCCGCCCCGGCGCTGCGCTGCTCCGGCGGCCTGGGGAGCTGCTTCGCGGAGATAAGAGACGATAGGGTATCCGAACTCACATTCCCACACTCTGAATTTTCCAGTAATGCCAAGAGTACTGACCTAACAATTAACTGTGTTGCAAAGGGGGCCTCTTCACCTAGCCCAAAGACAAACAATGCATTTCCACAACAAAGAATACTCAGAGAGGCAAGGAAATGCCTTCAAGCAACTACTACACACCGTGCAGATAACAATACAATAGCTGCTAGGTTCTTAAATAATGATTCTTCATCAGCGGCAGCAAATTCAGAGAAAGATTCCAAAATCCCTCATTGTATTGAATTTGCCACGGATTTGCCCTCTTTACAAACTGATCCTGCGGAGGATGCTGCTTCTCCAGGGGCAGCAGCAGCAGCAGCTGAGCTCCAGTGCACTGATACAGGCAATAAGGCATTGCCATTCCTGCACAGCATTAAAATCAAAATAGAGGACAGCAGTGCGAACGACGAGTATGAGCCTGATCTTACAACACATAAGCTAAAGTGTGAGTGCAATGATACTAAGGATGAGTTTTACGGTGTGACTGAGAGTAATAACCAGGACGCTTTATTAACAGCCAAGGAAGATTCTGCATGCACTGAGAAAGAAACCACTTCCTTAAACCCACTGACTCAGAGTCAGGTCCTCTCATGCACTTTAGGTACTCCAAAACCTGAGGATGGGGAGTATAAATTTGGAGCAAGGGTGAGAAAAAATTACAGGACACTGGTTTTGGGAAAGCGACCTGTACTGCAGACTCCTCCAGTCAAACCAAATTTGAAATCAGCTCGAAGCCCACGTCCTACAGGTAAAATCGAGACACATGAAGGAACACTGGATGATTTTACAGTTAACAATAGACGCAAAAGGGTAGCCAGCAATGTAGCATCAGCAGTGAAAAGGCCATTTAATTTCATGGCAAATTTTCCCTGTCCACCATCACTAATTATTGGCAATGATGGGGATTTGTTGCCAGCTTATTCCTTAAACACCACTAAGGATTCCCAACCACCTCACAAGGCCCATCCTGTATGGAAATGGCAGCTGGGCGGTTCTGCAATACCTCTTCCACCTAGCCACAAATTCAGGAAATTTAATTAATAAAGTAGTTTGGAAAATATTTTCTTGAACCACCTTTAACTTTCTTACCTTTTTTTTTTTTTTTCAAACTCTGCAGCATGGTTTGTACAAACCCATTAATGCTATACACTTTTGGAATCCTGTTTTATCACATTCTGAAGACAGAAACCGGATTACTATTTTATTTACCATTGCAACAGTGGGGGTTTTTTCCTTGTTTTGGGGTTTTGGTGGGGGTTTTTTTTGGTTGTTGTTGGTTTGGGCCTTTTTTTTTGTTTGTTTGTTCTGTTGCATTGTTTTTGTTTTTATTTTTGTTGTTGTTATGTTACATTCCACAGAGTACTTCAGGCTAAAGACTCAAGTTAAACTCAGTTATTATGGTAGAGCTGGAACACTTTACTGTTTAAATGCTAATAATGCACCAGTACCTCAATTCAACTGCTGCAAATAAATGTCAAAAGGTTGAATAATAAATATTAGAATGAGCCATTAAATTTATGCACTAGATTTTGAAAATGGAAGTCTAACTGTTAATTCAGTTAAACTTTGTTAAGTTACATGGTTGCACAGTAAGGGTTCACTATAATTCAATGTGGCAGCAGTCTACTTTTCGGGAGCTTTGTTTTCGGGTGCAGGGGTGTCTTTTTCGAAGAGCAGTTGCACTTACTCCTTTTTCTCCGGTTTGGAAAAGACTGGGGTCTGCCTGTAACCCCAGCACTGGGAAAAGCTGCCTCATTTGAAACCAGTTAATAAATGTGGAATTCTATTTTTGGTAAAAGGGTGTCTTTTCACTTGTACAGCCACTCTTTGTAATTGGGAAGCCTTTTTGTTTCACCCAGAGGTCTTAAATAAGGTTACTGTTATCCACTAATGTCATACTTAAGTTGTGGTCTGAACATGCCCCTTACAAACTTGCAAAGCAACTAAAATATTTGCCCGGCCAGCAGTACAATTTATGGTCCAGCCCCTCATACTGGCTGGAGGAAATAGCAAAGCAGTAAATACAACACAGAAAGTGAAATGAGAGGCCGTAAGTGGAAAGATTACACAAAATGAGAATACCATGTTATTCATAGCTTTTTGGCAACAAAACTCAGGCGATTCAACCATGTTACACTTCCCGGTTCTATCCTCACCTCTTGAAATTTGCTGTCGTGGGGTTTTTTGCCATGCCATCCTCTCTATGTAGCAGAAACATTTCTACTGCACGTGACAATCAGAGGCAATTATCTATATTTGCACTTAATATTGAAATAGTCAAACAGGCAGACTTCTAGAGTCTAGCCCTCGGTAAGACATGCTGGTATAATATATTGTGATGATGGAAGCAGTAAATCAAAATTATGGAAATTTGCACTGTTGAAAAGCATGCTTTAGCTTTATTTTCAATTAAAAACACTGTTTTAAAAAAATCCTGATTCCAAACACTTTGAATTATTGCAGAGTTATCCGTGGTTTCCTCTCCGTTTGTAAGTTCACTGTTTTTATTTGGAGGAAATACGCTTCAAGAGGTTAACTGTTTCACTCCCTCCCTCCCCCTCAACCTCTGCAAAAGAAAGGGAAGGAGGGAAAAAAAAAAAAAAAGAGAAAGGCTGGAGGCCGAGGTGGAGGCAGAGCTGAGGACGGGGGAAGGTATCTCTTGCGGGGGGGAGGACACATACAGCAACTCTGAAAACAGCCTGAAAAGTTTGCAGCTTGAGAAAGGCAATAATAATTGAGTTGCTGAATCAGCAGAGTTTAGGATGAATAATTGGTGGTTTCTTTCTTTGGATTAGCATTTTATTTATACTAGATCATTCACAAATTAAATTTTAAGGATTCCACTCATCGATCAATCCCAGGAGAATAATTTATCGCAAATCAAAAAAGGAAAACAAAGCAACAATGTAATGTTTACTGTGTGACTCAAAGTCAACATTTCTGCTGGCAATCCACTGCCTGGGTTTCAGTTTTTTAATTCCTGCCTTTTGTGATGCCCTGTCCCAACCCCTCATGTCTCCAAATATTCCAAGCAGTCACTAACTGATTTCAGCTCTGTTTACTATATCCACACCGGAGTTTTCCTCTCATTGTAAGAGGCCTAGTCTAAGAATACCTGCAGCCAAATATATTTAGAAAGAGTAAACAATTGCCTTTCAGTGGAGTTACCCTTCCCCCCTGAATGCGCGCACACACACACACACACACACATGCACACACATCACTTTAAGCTGCCAATTGCAAAAGGTGCATTGCATACTTAACCGCTCTGCTGAAATTACGATGGTCATGAAAAATCTGCTTACTGAAGTTGTTCTGAGATGAATGTTTACATTCGTGTGTTTAGAGCTGCACAGATTACAGCCTTATTTCCAGAGAACTGTAAGTACATACAAAATGTACTGCTCAGGAAAGACCCTCACTCTGTTAGAAACCGTGTCTGCCTGACAAAGGTCTTCCACTGACGAAAAAAAAAAAAAGGAAAAAGAAAAAAAAAAAAAAAAAAGAAAAAAAAAGAAAAGAGCCAAAAGCTGCAAAAGTGCAATATGCAAACTTGAAACCTAAAATTTCGCCTTGTCAGTTAAACAACATATCACTTTCAAAGTAACTCTGTCCCCTGACCCTGTTTACTTCCAATTAGAGATATGCTGATTTGGCCAGGAATTGTAAATTACAGAGGTGCCTTTTCAGGTTCCGAAATAATCCAGGGTGGGGGTTGGGGGCTGGAGAGGGAGGTATAAGCATAAATTTATACCAAATAGGCTCTGCAGAGTTGAGGACGTGAAATATGGCGCCCAGCCTTGCCAGCGGCCCAGGAGCTCCAGGCACCCCCGGGCATCCCCGGCAGGCTGCTCCGCTGGGCTCCCCTCCATCCAGGCAGCAGCAAACGGCAAGGAGTTAAACAACCAAATAATTTTCACACGTGCACACCTCAGTTTAGTACAAGTCACTAGCAGGGACATTCGTGGTTTTACTACTGCTGGAGAAATTAGCCAGGTACAATAACTCACCAGGGGAAAAAAAAAAAGGGGGGGAGGGGGATGGGATGGTATTCTGTTCAATTCTGGTAGTTTTGTAACTGTTTCTGACGACATTGTAATTATTATTGCGATCAGAGTCCATTATCATTTCAGCCTTTAACATGTGAAGTCTTATCATTGAATTACATAAAAATAACCAAATTTCTCCCATGAAGGTAAGTTCTAATAATGTGGAAAACACAAGGTTTTTCAAGGGAGACAGGCTACCATTTTGTTGCGATGCTTACATGAAATTAAACTTACAATGTGTTAGTAATTGCCACCATTTTCCAATTCCTGATGTCCACAAAAATCAACAGAATTTTCTAGAGGAAAAAGCAATTGAGGAAGTGCATGTACTGTAAGGCCTATACTCTGTAGGTATTTGCCACAAATAGAGTTCACCAGTAAATTTATTTGGAATATTTCTGCTGCCAGATGGAAGACAAAAGAAAGTTTTGGACTCTGTTTAATTCTCTAGAACATTAAAAAGGGAACACGTGTAATGCCTTCAGCAATGAGGTATATTGCCTTAAAAGATGTAACTTGCCGTTTACAGCAATTTACTTTAAGAAGCAATTGTTCTATAAGCTACACTTACTTGACTACAGTGGGATAATCTCTTTACTGGTTGTTTATTTAAAAAGCCACTACTAGCAATAATGCAAAATAGTGGTAGCTGTTGTATGAAGTTTGCTGTTTAATCAATTCATATGGTGACTTTTTACATGGTTTCTGATCCTTTTTACTCTAACAGATTTAGTTGCCAATAAATTAAAGTTTCTGCAGAAATGAGAGCAATGTTATCATGTTTGTGTTTGTCACTGTTCACACGTGCGAGTGGTTGAGACAGAAAAGGGTAAAAGAAGTGGCATTTTTGACACACGGCGGTAATCTGCAGGAAAATATTCTACATATGCAGTATGTTAGAGAACATGAAACACAGATAACCTTGTTAATTGTGGTTTTTATGGTTAAGAGGATTGCTGGGAAGAATATGTAATGGTTCATCCTGGGATCTATTTGGTCAGCTTGGAAGCACAAAAGGAGGGCGAGCGCCTGAAAATGAAAAGCCCTGGCTAGCAAAATCAGGAGGCAGGCTTTGGGATTTACCTTCCCGAAGTCACGCTTGCAGACATCACCCATTCCCTTGGTACTTGGCCCTGCAAGCCGCGGTCTACCAGCTCCGGCCTGACCAAAAACCTTTCGGAAGGGACAGAGAGCCGGGTTTAGGCCTTACACGTTGCATTTTTTCACTGCGCTGATATAATTATTTCCCGTGCCCTAGGCCCCTCTCTCTCCCCCTCTCCCTTTCTCTCCGAGGCGGCCTCACAAGCCCCCGCTTTAAAAGGCCCGAGATGTTTTGCATGAGGCGCTCACAATAGGGGTTGAGGGAATTGACAGTTTCAAAAACAAGGCGCCCTGTCCTTTCCAGATGCCGAGGAGCCCTCTCCCGCACCATCTCTCGTTTGCTCCTCGCTGCTGGTGGCTTTACCTCTAACATTGCAAATACACGGCAACAGCTGTGTTTGTAAACAGGGGGGACTACGGCGGGAGCCCCCCTCCCGCATCGCGCTCCCGCCGCCTGGAAATCAGCAGAAGAAGAAAAAAAAAAAAAGAGAGGAAAAAAAAATTAAAAAAGAGAAGAGGGAGGTTAAAAAATGCGGGAGCGTAGCCGGGGCCCCCGAGCGGCGGGGCTGCCCAAGCGCGGCGGGCCCGGGGCACAGCGCGCCTCGGGCCGCCATCTTGCCCGGCGCGGCGGAGCCTTCTCGGCTCCCTGGCGCAGCTCCACGGGCCGGCTCCCTCGCTCCCGGCCACGGTCCCTGGCCCGGNCCCCGCCGCCTCCCGCCCAGCCCGCTCCGCGCTGGGGGCGAGCCAGGGGGCAAGCCCGTGGTGGTTCCGCGGGGCCCTCGGGGCGGATGCCGGGCTCCGGGCCAGGAAGCGGCCGGGGGAGGCCCGGGGCTCCGGGCTCGGCCGTTCGCCGTCCGCCCCCGCGGAGTCGGCCCGGGAGAGGACGGCGAGCGGGGTCAGCGCAGAAGGTCCAACAGCGCTGTTTGCTCTTGGGTCTAAAATGTAGCTGGGGCTGTAAAGCGTGTGAAATTACGCACCGGTCTCTTAAAGAGTGGCTAATTTATAGTAAATAGCGAGGGCTTTGTAAATGGATTTATTATGTTGTTTCTTGTTAATTGTTGAGAAAATCCCCATTGTTGAGTGTGAATGGCTTTATGGGCTAACCCGGGCCGCGCTGCAATTCCGGGGCAGTAAATGGCCGCTCCGCTAATGTGGCCCGTAGCGAGAAGCCGGACCAGCCGCGGTGACCTTTGGGCGGTGGGGCCGGACATGGACGTCCCGCAGGCAGACCCTGCTGAAGCCTCGTCCCTCGGCGAGGGCCGCGCCGGGATCCCCGCCCGGAGCGAGCTCCTCTCCCTGCCCGACAGCCCGGGGAGCAGCGGCGCGGCCGGACCCTCCCTGCGCACGGCCGAGCCCGCCGGCCCCGCCGCCGCAGCGCACACGTGCAGGAGCCGCTCCCGGCCTTTGTTCGCGGCCGCGCTGCCCCGGGTGCCCCTGCCCGCCTGCCCCGCACCGCCCCGGCCCGCAGGCCGGCTGGCCCTGCCCGCCGAACGGCACGTCCACATGGCGAAGGGGGCTCCAAGGCGGCCCTCGGCCTCCCACGCCGCCGTTCCCCTTAGACAAATAAACGGGAGCCAGCACCTCCAGTCCCTTCTCCCTCGTTCCGGATGGGCGGGGGAGGGGATGGCAATAGGGGTATCGCAATGAACTTCCCCAAACTCCGCACCGTGGCCCCCCTTCCCGGCCGCGGGTAGAGGCACGCCGATGCTCTTGGCGGCCAGAAGGACCTGGACGCGGGGACTCCCCGCCGCTGGCACCCAAACCCCTCCCGCGTGCACGCGTCTGCATAGTGTATGCAACATACAAATCACGATGAAATGTAAATTCTACTCTAGAAACTTATATTGAGCTATTCTCTTTCCTGAAATCTCTCCCCCTCTGATTTCGCTATTAGGAGAAATCCCCCTGGGTTTAGAGCACTTGTTCCACGGATTTCTGTACAGCCCACATCTGTTGCCTTCCCCTCTGCGGCTCGGGGCTCTACCCCTGCTGCAGGCAGGGGAAGGAGCGGGTCTCCCGGCGGGCCGAGCCGCGGAGGGGCCTCCGCAGCCCGGCTTTGCCCCTCGGAGCTCAGCGATTTTCCAAACTGCCTTTCAGGATCGGGATTGAATTGCAATCGTGTCAGATGCGCGGCTCCCTCTTCCCCGAGACTTGTGCTCGCAACGCTTTTCCAGGCTGATTAGTAGTGTCGAAGCTGCTAGATAGGGCTGTACAGTCCATTTCCCTCAAAACAGGATGTTTCCATCAACCTGCGTTTGGTTTTCCCCGAAGAGCAGCGGAGAGTTTAGCTGGGAAACACGTCCCGGCTAAGACCTCGTCTTCAGCTGCCACTCGGGTCACTTCACATCTCTGTATTATATTTCATCTTGTCATTCCCCTTTCTCTACCTTCCCGGGGAAAAAAATAAATAAACTAACAAACAAACAGCCTTGGAAAAGCAGCTGGTGATGGTGAAGCGCGGGGACACCGCGCCGGCAGCGCCCGGCGGAGCGGCAGGGCCGACCCCAGCTCCTCTCTGAGGCCGAGGCACGGCTCTATCCCGGTCGGACACACCCTCCGGGACCTCCCGGTTGTTAGTTGTAGGTTAGTGTTGGTCCCGGAGCAAAAACCCCCGCTCTCCTGGACCACCTCTCGCCTGGCTGCCCTGGGAGCAGTGCTTTTGCTGGGATTTCTGGAGTCTTTGTGCGTTTGTGGAGATGCGTGTGAATGGGGCTGCGAGTGTTAAAGCTGCCACATAACCTGTGCGAACATATGTTTTATATTTACCCGCGAGGCTTTTGCGTTCCCGAGATTCAAGGGTAAACTGCCCGGGATAATCACAAACCTAGAATTATTATCTAGTAAAGTGCATGGGGAAAAAAATATTATTTAAAAAAAACCCAAAACAACAACAACAAAAAAAGAACAACAAAAAAACACCCCCCCCCCCCCCAAAAAAAAACCCAAAAAAAACCAAACCAAAAAAATCTGGTTCGTTCTCTTTAGGAAAAGCTCATTTCCATTTTCGTGGGCATGACATTTTGGTAACGGTAAATAGCAATAGAGTGCTATTCCTTGTACAGTTTTCCAGACCTTTGAAAAACTTTACTGTGTCTGTTGGGGTTGATTGAAGTAGCACATAATAACCAGAAGAAGGATTTTTAGGCTGTTTCCCGCTATGACATAATCGTCCCCGTCAAAATCTGGCGAAGTTCGCCTGAGGGAAAAAGATGTTCGTGCTAAATGATGTAGTAGAAGAAAAGAGCGAACGGCGTTTAATACGCCATATAAAATAATGTCAGATCTCCCCGGCTGTGATCTCGCAGTCTCTCTCACATTTTAGAGTAAGTTTATAAATGGTTACCTGGGGTTTACAAATTTTTGCTAATAAAATCTCATTAATTCCAATATGATTTCTGTATCCTTTTCCTATAAAGAGGCCTGTAAAATATAGCCATTCTACACAAGCTCTGCCATTCACCACGTCTATGAACCTTCGTATTTCCCTATCTAGCTGCGTAGAGGCCGATAAATAGAAAGGCTCTCCAGATAATCACCGATATCTCTTGCCCTCCACGCAGAGTACTTGGCGGTGTTTGTTCCGTCCCGGAAACCCAGGCTTCTGAAACAGGCTTGAAAGTAGGTGAACTTTTTAAAACACACATGAAAGTTGGGAATCTTTATATACGTGTTTGCATTGCTCGTGGGGCAAAGAGGAGTATACCCGGCAGCAATTCCTCATCAGAGGACTTAAAAGAGTCTCCTGCCTTTCCCGAGGCCTTTCTGCCTCCCTCTCTCCCTCCCCTCTGTAAACACCCGGGCACAGATGCGGCGAGGCTTCCCGGGAATGCTCCAGCCCGGAGCCCGGCTCCTCTGCCAGCTCCTGCCGTGCTGCTGCATTTGTTCCTCCCGTTTTCCGCAGGAGACGGATGACACCGGGTTTAGGAAAAAGCTCCAGAGGGTAACTGAGAGTTCAGCGGCTCCCAGCCCCAACGCCGGCACAAAACTACAGGATGATTTTGCTGCGGCTTCCTGCGAGCTGCTCCGTCTTCACAAAACCTGCGAGCCGGAGCCTCCCTCGACACAGAATTTACTGCTTGTGCTTGGTTTATCAACGCCGATGGCGTCTGATCATTAAGAAAGACGAACTGCATAAACATCTGATAGTTTGTATTAGAATCATGTACAGTGACAATTGCACAGAACTGGTTTTAATTTTATTCCGAAGTGTTTACACATCAACATATGGTGAATTTGTCTTCGTTGAGAAAGTTAAGAATCAATAGCGTTAATAGCTTTGCATAGGTATGATAGCGATTAACATTTTTGCTTCCACCAGACCCAGATTTCTGAAGAGTAAAGCTTGCGTGCTGAAAGAAGAGGAGTTTTCTAATGAGACTAACTGGCTAAGGTGCTCAGGATTTCCTCGCAGGCATCACCGAGTTCATCAGGACTCGCTGTGTCTCCACTCACAGACGTGGAGAAGCAGCAGCGCCCTTGCTCAGTGTTTATCTCAGTTTTGCAATGGCTTCGCTCTGCAGTACCTGCAAAACTCAGCCTGAAAAAACAACTCGCTGATTCCTGGCGAGGAGAGCTGGTCCTTGATAAAGGGCTGGATCCTAGTTTCCCCGAGCTGCGGCTGTGATGACAGCGTTTTCTAGGAGCCTCTCTCGCTCCCAGGGAAGCGGGAAAAGCAAAGCTCCCGAGCTCGCTCCCTATCCCACACTTTCTATCAAGGTGCTGCAGATCTTTTGGCAAACTCCCTGGTTTTCCCAAGGGCAGTTCAACGACATCCAGTCGTAACAAACTCGAGTGGCAAGAGCTTGGTTGTGCCGGGACATATGCCACAAATGAGGATGTGGTCTCAAAGAGATCATTAAACTATATATTTATGTGAACTGAAAAAAAGAAAACTCATACGCGAGAGTCATTGACATTTACAAACGCTGTCAATGGAACAATTTTCCCCAACGTCGAAGGACTGTTATTTTTACTTTTCAGGTGTTGCTTTACAAAGATCATGAAATCACGTAGAAACTTTAAGCCTAACCCAATCCACAGATGTCTATGCACGTCTCTAAGTCAAACAGGTCAAATATTTTTTTAAAGACGCATTTACCAAGAGAAAAAAAAAAGGCATCTAAGCTGGAAACCTGTGGGGGCATAACAAAAGGAAAGAGGCCACAAAGAAATATCCCACAGTGGATTACAAGGTTATGGGACAGGTCACTACAGGAAAGTTAAACAAAAAATGAGGGGTACATTATATAAACCTCACATAATTAAAAAATAGTTAGTTCCAATGTTGTAGTTATACCTTCAGATATTTGTTGAGTTTGTTGTTCAAGTGCCTGTGAATTTATTGGGAGATTATTCTGTTAATATACCTTTATTTACCCGGCGTTTGCTTTTCCACATAATTAGAAAACTGACCGCAGCCTTTAATGACTGTGTATTTAATGAAGACTACGATTATTTTACACCGCAGACAGATGTACAGAATGTGCTATTATAGGAGAGGACGTAGTCAGACAAGAAATAAACCCAGCCTTACAGAGAAAGAGGACTCTAAGACAGTAATATATTAAATATTGCAGCGATCGATTTCAATACCCTGAGTGGACACGGGAATAAAAATTCACCCCCAAGATGAAATGATTAGGAATTCTTTGTTGTGCGGCAAAAAGAAAGAAAGAGAGAAAGAAAGAAAGAAAGAAAAAAAAAAGGCAGCGATTTTTTTTCCAGATCCTTTTTGTTCAGGTTAGAAGAGGGCCGGGCAAGCATCTTTCAAGCTCTTGGGTCGCGGTTTGGGATATAACCCTAGAGGTTAGCCGCATCTCAGTGGCGTTTCTCCGTGGTAAAAAGATGGGTCTTTGTCCGACGAGAGACGGATTAAATATCAAGCCCGGCTCCGGTGCGCGGGACAGGAGCGGCCCCCCGGCAGCGGCTGCCACCCGCGGCAGGGCTGCGCACCGGGGCGCCTGGCGGGGGACAGCGAGGGGGTCCTGCCGCCGGGAGCCCGGGACGGGCGCGGATGGGGCGGGCGCCGGGAAGGGAGCGGGTCCGGGCGCGGCCCCTCTGCGGCCAGGCCAAGTAAGGCGGCACACAAAGCTGCGCTCCAACCACCCTCCGCTCCCACCGCTGCCCCCAGCCCGTTCTTCCCTTTCTTGCCTGCATGCCTTCCCCCTCCCCAGCCACAGCCTTTCTCGGCTTTAATTAATAATTAAAAGACGGGATGAAAATTAAAGGGGGGGGCAGAGGAGGAGCGAGAGTCCGCGGGAGCCCGCCTGAGCGCTGGACTCGGGAGAGAAGGTGGCCGGGCGTCATGCGGGGCTGCCAGGCGGGGGTCCTCTCACACCCTCCAGGCCACCTCCCTCCCCCATTCCAGCGGGATGCCGGCCGGGGTGGCCGCCCGGCACAAGGCTGTTTGCGGTAGCTGGGTCTGAGTCTTGGCAGGGCAGTGGCCGCGGGCTCGGGTTTGCTCCGCTGCCGTTCGGCTGCAGGGAATAGGAATTACATCCCAGAAAATGCGAACCTGTTGACTGCCACGTCTCGAGTGAAAGGGCCGGTAGTCTTTTACATTCCCAAACCTATGAAGTTGGGACGCCATCGCTGGGCCCCTGGATTCACCTGTCACTGCAATCACTGCCCCGGAGCACTGACAAA
>VZTT01016610.1:0-12947 GCA_013400855.1 Buphagus erythrorhynchus | reverse complement strand
ACGGCCCCGCCGGGGGCTCCCCCCCTGGTCTGGGGGGCTCCCCCTTCTCCTGGGAAGGGTCTCCCCTTTCTCCCGGACGGGTTTCATCCCGGGGGGCTCCCCCTTCTCCCGGGGGCTCAATCCCGGGGCGCTCTGTCGCTCCGGCCGAGGCCCCGCTTTGTTGCCCCTAGGGCTCCGGGGGGTGATTGGGTTCCTTCCCCCTCGGTTTTGGGGGGGGTTCGGCGGCTCTGGGGGTCCCTGGAAGAGGAGGGGGTCGGGACTGGCAGGGGGAGGGAGGAAAAAAGCAGACAATCCTTTCAGATGTGCTGGGTGACCCTGGGGGTTTTGTGTTTGTGTGGGGTTTTTTCCCCCCCTTGTTTTTATCTCGTGCTCACATAACAACAGCCTCGGCCCCTGGGAGCCGCAAACTTGGAATTTTAAGAGCGTCTCGACCCAACCTGAGAAATGCTCTGATTTTTTGTTGTTGTTGTTGTTGTTTGCTTTGGTCAATGTTTAATAACTTTGTTCGGAGCAGAGATTTTATTAGGCAGATCATGAGTAAGGAATTTCCTTTATTAAGAGGGATGAAGGGATAAAGGGGGACCGTGGGTCCAGTTGGATTTTAATGCTGGTTTTGGGAATCCGATGGGTCAGGAATTCGGCGCTGCGTCTGCCCAGGTTTTCAGGAAAACACAGGGATAACGTTAAAAGTTCTGCTAGGCCACACAGCTCTCAAACAATGGCTCTGCTTTCATTTCCAGTGGAACTTTCCAAAAAAAAACCACCCAACCCAAACTCCTCTGCTTTGGGGTTGAACTTTTTTGAAACGGGCGTTTTCCACCGTGTTAATTCTGTAATAATCTGTGATTTTGAGGGGAATACAGAATCAGAGCCGTGGGTATCTGGCTGTGGAGCCGCACTCTGTGTGGATTAAAGCTCCTTTATTCAGTGTTGTCACCACCGGTGCTTCAGACTTGCAGGGAGATTCCTCCGAAGTTTTTTGTTGTTTGTGGAATGTCCCATAATCTGAAGTATTCTGCCTGCAGAATTCTGGAGCGGTTCATTTCCACGCCGTGTTTTCATGCAGGGCAGAGCAGAGCCCTGAGCGCGGTGTAGCAGCCTGGAAGCCTTTGTTTGCAAATCCAGGGTTCTGCCCAGCGAAGGCTTTCACCTGGGAAAAGCTGATCCTCTGTTTTTAGGAAGAGTTTGGGAATGAAGGAGGCTCTGGAGGCCCTGAGCAGCTGCGGGTTTGCAGTGCCTGTGGAGGTGACTGCACTATTCCCGCGGCTCCGCCAGCTTTGAATGACAGGATTCAGCTGTCCCGCTGCCTCGAACGCGGCATTCCCATAAAAACACGGCTTGGAACTAAACTTGAACTACCCACAATGCTCCCTTCCCCTTTGCTCCCTTTCAAAATGTCGCCTTTGCCAAGTTTTCCGCTCGTGTTTGGAGCAGCCCGAAGAGGAAGCATTTGGGAGCAGCCTCTCCTTAATCCATTGACTGAGATTTTCTGGACTCTCCTGATTTTTACGATAACACCTTTTATGAGCCCAGAAATTAATTAGTGTCTGTGGACAGAGGGAGCTGCGGCCTTTTGAAGGAGCAAAGGCTGTGGCAGTGCAACTTTGTACCTTTTTTCTCACTGGAAATAGGCTTGTCACATATAGATACTGGAAATTTTTTGGTGGGGATTCATAGTATCTTCCTTTGTTTGTTTATTTTTTTTTTACAGTCTGCCCTGAGATAGATAACTTGTAACTTCCTTTCCAGGGGCTGCTCAGATTTCATCGCTGCAGTTAATACACACCTCCGTTTGATGATAAATTTTTTGTTTAGCATTAATTACTTTTTTTTTTTGTTGTTGTTCTTTTTGCATAAAGGAGCTTGAGTGCTTAATGTGATGTTACTGAAGCATTTTGATATTGTTTGCTAAAGGGAAATTAAGATGAAGATGCCATTAAACTGAATTGTAGTCTTAAAATCAGTTAAGATTTAGTCATATCGTGTTTTCAGTGTTTTTTCAAGTAGGGGGAAGGTGATGATTTCCAGACTCTTTGAAAGCTGGAGGAGTGAGTCCTGTTGGATGTCCCTGGTATGTGAGTTGTGAGTGTATAAAAAGCCCTGCAGAGTGGCCCTGGGGGCTGTGTGTGTGCAGCACCAAATTATGTTGGAGGTGCAATTAAAACAACCTGATCTCTGCAGTTTTTAGAGTCATTTTCCTCTGAGTATTAACCCCATGCTCGACTCGTGGGGAAAACCTGACAAAGTTTGATCAAAGATAGGACTCAGATTTTTTATTTTGGTCTCCCCACCGTTTTGAAATTGTTCTTGGAAGTTGTTTGTAGTAGTTGAGTGTTACTCAGGGCTGCTATGAGGAGCAGGGAGGGAACAGAGCCGCCTTTCAGGGCCAAGCTCTGCAGCCACCAAGGTGCAACAGTGAAACATCCTGGGGCTGCTCTGCAGGAGCTTCTCAGGGCTCCACCACCCCAATTTCATCCTCAGAACCCTCTGTGGGGCTGCATTTAGGTACCTCAAGTCATAAACTATTTTTAATAAAGATTAATTCAGACTATCCCATGCCTCTAAAAATTAGTTTGGCTTGTTGTGTGAGCGTTACCTAGTGGAGGAAAACACTTTGCTCTTCACACCTGTAGTGCCTTTATTGCTCTGATAGTCCTGCCTTAAAACAACAAACAAACTTCTGTGGTTTTGTGCCGCTGGAATGTTATCAAAATATTTGGGGAATAGGAAGTTAGTGAGTTGCTGTCAGCTTAGTCTTCAGGTTTTTCTCCTGCTCGCAGATCATTTGGATGTATACAAAGCACATGGAGTATTTAATTTATTTGTGTGTTTTATTGGGGTGTTCAGTGCTCTGGGTACTGAGAATGTGTTGGAGTTGTCCAGTTTTCCCCCGGTGCCATCAGCAGCAGGACCAGCAGTGCTGGCTGTGCCTGTTCTGGAAAGTTCTGCCGAGATCCCGGGTTTGCTGCTCTTTCTCCAGGGAATCCCATAAAGCATGTCCGTGGGTTTAATGGCTCCTGAGCACAGCTCCTGAGTTAGCAGGGAGAGTGCAGGGAGTGTGTTGGGGGCTCCATGAACTGTGTGAGCAGAAATCCAGGATTTGAAGTTTGCATTGGAAAAAAAAAACAAACCAAAACCAAACCAAACTGTTGCTTTGCTGCTTTGCATGACTGAGGGAATACTTTGGGATACAGGGGGCCTCGAGTGTTTGTATGGGTGGGGACCAGGCCTCTTTTGCCTGGTGTAAGTGGGCGCAGCAAGTTCTGGTGTCACTGCCTTCCATGGGTTTTTTGCGGGCCTTTTCCCGGCAATTTTCCAGTCAGTGTGTCCCCATCGCAGAAATTGCCACTCTGCTGGTGCTTCATGGGCATCCTGTGCATGCTCTAAGCCCTTGCAGCACAGAATGTGAGTTTGCATTGGAAAAAAAAAACTGCTGGAGCTGCTGGGCTCACGGAGCAGAGTGAGCGTTGAAGGAGTCACATTTGCCACAGCGATGTTCCCCTGCCAGTCACGAGATGGGCGTGTTATTTAAATTTAACACTCCGAGCTGAGCTGGGAGGATTTCATGTGTCTTTCCCCTCTGTTTCCCCCATGTCCCCCCTGCAGGTGTTGGTGGAATGAGCGTAGCGTGCGTGTTGAAGAGAAAAGCAGTTCTGTGGCAGGACTCGTTCAGCCCCCACCTGAAGCAGCACGCTCAAGACACAGCCAACCCCACCATGCCTGTGGTACTGACATCTGGCACAGGCTCGCAGGCTCAGCCACAGCCAGCTGCAAACCAGGCCCTTGCAGCAGGGACACACTCCAGCCCCGTGCCGGGATCCATAGGAGTGGCGGGGCGCTCCCAGGACGACGCCATGGTGGATTATTTCTTCCAGAGGCAGCACGGGGAGCAGCTCGGGGGAGGAGGCAGCGGCGGCGGCTACAACAACAGCAAACACCGCTGGCCCACCGGGGACAACATCCATGCAGAGCATCAGGTAGAAAACCACTCCCAGCTTTCCCAACTCTGCCCTGCAGGCTTCTCAGAGCTGCTTTTCATGGTGCTCTTCTAAAGCTGGAGCTGGTTCTGGTGGAGTTGGAGAGGCAGCAGTGGTGCTGTTTGTTTCCTCTGTTCAGGGTGGCGGTGCCCTGGTAGCTCTGAGCTGAAAGGTTTCTGCTCTTGAGGGTGTTGAAATCCCAAATCCCAATCCACTCCCTGTGACAGTCGAATGCATGTTTACAAAATTCATCACTCCCTTTATTGATTTTTTTTTTTTTGATGTGTGAACCAGCACAGCCTGACTGCTGCTGCTGCTGCTTTTCAAATCTGTTGCTGTAGTTAAATAATTCTTATGTAATGGTATTACAAAACTGCCAATGCATGTAGGTTGGGCTTTTACCATTCCCAATATTGGAAAACACAGGAGTGGAAGTTGCTGGTGGTATGTTTGACTGGGTATCTTTGCTTTGGGGTTGGGTTTTTATGGTTACCATGTAGAGGGGAAAGTGGTGATGATGTGGTGATGTAGCTGAACTGAGAAGAGCAGCTTTAAGAGTGTCACCAACCAGTGGTTTTAGGAACTTCTTAGAGCCACTCAGAGTCTCTAGAGGGGTGGTGGGCCAGGCTGTGTGGTAGTGGTGTTTACTAGAAGTCTTTTCAGCAGTTGCATTGTCACTTGTGCTGCAGTTAAATGAGTGGCTGACTCACTCCACTCTGTCTGTGACCTGTAGCTCACTCATCAAAGACACACGAGTGCTTCCTCTCCGAGGCAGCAGAACCCAAGTGTAAGCACATTTTAAAGCAGAATGATCCCCACAAATATTGCCAGGGCAGCAGACACAAAGCTTTTGCAACCTTTCTGAACATCTCCTGTCTCCAGTTTGTGGAATCAAAGCAGCCAAGCCCTCGCTCCTCTGCTGTGCCTCCCCAGGGGATGTGTTGCCAACCAGACCATTTAAAAGCAAACAGGGAATTTTGCAGCCTCACCGAAGGCAGTGTGTACATCAACAAAGAAATAAACCCAAGTGCCCTGTTAATTTGTTCTGTAAGAAAAATCACATAAAATACTGCAATGTGAGCAAAGGGGCTAGGAAAATATTGTTGTTTTTCCGTTATGGAGAAATGTAGTATTTAGGTTTCGCTTCAGAAGAAATAACTGCTTTGAAACAGATGTAATTTTTCTGTTTATTGTCCAAGTTTTCAGTCACTAACTGTAAAACTAGCTTCAAGAGACATCAGTGCCAGAGATCTTAATGTTTTATGTTGTGAAAGAAACAATAAGCAAGAATTTCTTCCTGCAAACTTGTAGATTTTTCAAATCAAAGCAGCAACGGAGTCTTGGGGTGGAGATGCCTGGGCAGGGCCTGCTATGGTTTGGGCATTTTGTGGCAAGATGACTTCATGAATTAAAATGATGTCATAAATTCTCAATCTTCTTTTCCTCCAGCTCACACTTTCATCCTCCTTTCACTGCAAATCCCTGAAAGCAAAGACAGCAAAACTCACTGGAGATAAGGGGGGTGGGGACAGGGCACTTCAAGCTTGCAATCATTAAAAACTCTGCTGGTATTTCAACTTTTTATTTATTTAATAGTGGAAAGACTTAAACTTTCACTCAAACAAAAGAATCCTGCCTGTTCGAGAGGCTTACCCTGTTGTCAGCACAAGTGTTGCTCAGCTTGATTTTCTTCAGTAACTTCTGGAATGAAATGATCCTAATAAATAAACCACTTAATGAAAGGAAGGCTCATTAACTTACACTAGTTTAAATGAACTTTTCAAATCCAGTTGCTGTGTTGTGTGGCAGCAGGACAGTGGTGAGAAGGTGTGTGGACAGATCACACCTGCAGGATGGAGCTCACAGAGATGATTCTGTGTGATGCTCTCAGTTTCCTGTGAGTTGTGTGAGCTGAGGCTTGGGAAACACCCACCAGGCCAGAATTAACCTCGGGTTTTTATCTGTTCTGCTTCCTGCTTTTACACTGTGATAAATGTGCTACAGCCAGAGTTCCACTGTTCCTGCATTCAGTGCTCAGCTCTCAACCAGTCTTTGTGTCTAATTTCTCCCAGGTCAGCTCTGAGGTGGGGCACTAACCCTGCTCTCCTCTGTCTCTGATACCGAGTGCTCCAGTGATGGATGGGCACTTCCATCAGAGTTTGGTGCTCCATCCTTCTTTTCCCATGGTTCTCTGCTTGCCTTGGGGTTTTACTCCTGGGAAGCAGAATGCAGGATATGTGTAATCCTAACACTGCCATTCTTTTTGACTTCTTGGCCACCTCCACATCTGCTTCTTAAATTATAAATTCCTTGGAGCAAGGACTAATCTTACGCCTGCAAAATGATTTAATTCAGTTTGGGTTTAGCTGGGGTAGAATTGAATTTGGTCTGCAAAAACAGAAGTGCAAGGAAGTGCTGGGACATGCAGGGAGTTAGGGAATCATTAGGGATGTCTCCTGACTCGCAGTTTCTTCTGCACTTTTATTACTGTACTTTTCATTTTAGACTTTCAAAGATGGTTCAGCCTTGAAGACTGGTTAGGAAACTCAGTAGCTAAAAGATAATGGAAAGTCAGAAAAAAAATAATTATAGGCTAATATAGGCTAATGTCTGCCTAGAGCTTGGGAGGTCGTAATTAAAGGTGGAAGGATTCTAATTGTTGAATCCCAGATCCTTTCTGTTGCGTGTGTAGCCAGATGTGTGTCTGTTGGTGATAACACTGCAGTGACTTTTACCAAATGGTGGCATTAAGCAGCCAGGAGTGCTGTGAGTCACAGCTGAGCTGATTCTTCATTTTCCATGGGTTTCATTGTGCTGTTCTCCTGGTCACTTTTCCTCCTGGCAGCTCTGGGAATTGAGCTGAGAGGGACTTTAGCAGGGATGGCTTAAGGAAAAGTTTTTCCCAAGGAAGGGAGAAGACAAGCTCCTTCCTGGTGGTGTCCTTTTGTTGTGAGCAGCAGGAAAGTGCTGTGTCTCTTTGTGTTGTGCTTAGAAACTTTCTTTTCCTGTTGCATTTTCCCCCTCTCCTCTGGAAGGTGCATGTAGGGCCAGGTTTTTATATAAAATGAAGCAATTAAAGACGCTCTTGTCATTTCACAAATTTGAGTATCAAAGCTTCACCATCCACAAAAAAACTTGTGCTGTAAGGTCTCCTTTGTCCCTGCAAAACACCAGAGTGGTGTTGGAATCAGATTTTTGATTTCCTAATTTGATCTCTCAGATCTGAGCAAAAATCCCAGCTCTTTGCAGCTCCAAATCCTTAATCACCAAACTTGCAGGGAAGACACTTAACTGCAATTTTTTTCTCTTTTTATCTACAAAAAGCAGCAGGATGAGGTTGAGTGTCAGGGTCCCCAGCAGTTTTGATATCTGAGTGAGCAGGTTTAGGCTGTCTGATGCCTGGTTGCTGCTGGGCAGTGTTACCCTGGCTGCACTAGAGTGTTTGTGTGCTGTTTGTCCAGCAAAACCACGGACAGGGATCAGGACATCACGTAGGGAGGGCACAGGATGGTCCCAGGTGAGGAATGGCCTGGGTTGGATGTGCCTTGGTTATGAAAGGTTGCACAGATCTCCTCACAAACCCAAACAGCCTCTGTGCTCCTGGGGGCAGTGAAAAGACACTCGGGATATTCAGCTGGGACAAGTTATCAACACTGAGCAGGTTTTGAGGAAAATTGGCTGGGTTTTCTTGGCTGGGCTCTGCTGTGGCTCGTGCGTGTGTGTGCTGGGGCTGCAGTGAAGGGAGAGTTCTGTGCTTGGGTCCCTCTGGAATTGCAGTCACTGGATATACTCAGACTGTCGGAATTGCACTTGGGTAGTGTGGGAGTTGCTTGGTAGAAGCAAATGATTTTAGGCATTTGCTTTCTCTCAGAGCATGTTTAATTAATAATTGGAGACAATAGAACTCTGCAGGGATGGTCTTGTTGAATGTGGGGAATTTTTCACATGGTGTTGGTGAAGAATAGTGAGCACAACAGGGCTGGGACTGGGGTTTCTGCTCGGTTTTGCCTTTTGGCAATGTGACCATGCGAGTTCTTCACTGGGAGCTGGGATTTGAGCAGAGGCACAGGGTAATTCTGGCAGCACAGCTCCTCCAGCCAGGCTGCTTCCTGCCCTGGGAGCAGCTGGATCTGAGCACATTGCACAACACTGGGTGCTGCTGGCAGGCACCGTGGCCAGAGCTTGCCTGAAAGTTGTGGTAAGATCCTCTAAAAAGGTCCTGGAAGCAAAAGCAGCCCTAGTGTTTATTCTTCCAAAGAGAAATCCTGTTTAAGTGAGGCTTAACTCCTTAGGACAGAGATTCTGCCCCATCCCTGGCAGTGTCCAAGGCCAGGCTGGACAGGGCTTGGAGCAGCCTGGGACAGTGGAAGGTGTCCTTGCCCATGGCAGGGGTGGGATGAGCTGGGATTTGGGGTCTCTTCCAGCCCAAACCATTCCATGATTTCTGATGTGCCTGTGGAGATGTGCTCCAAATAATTGGATGTGTTGTCTGTGCTGGGGTTGAAGGCATGGGGTGAGTCCCTTGTCACACAAACTGTGTGACAGCACCTGTGGCTCAGCTCTTGAAGGTGGTTTCTGACCTCTGTTGCATTAAACCTGTTGAGTTTTCATGGGAACTTCCTTGTGTCCCAGTGAACTGCTCAGGGTTTTCATTTCCCTGACTCTGAAAGGGCTGTGCTAATTTGATACCCAGGTAATTTGAAACATAATTCCTTGCTGAAATGGAATGTCTGGTTTGGCTGATCTGTTTCACAGAGATTTCTCCATAGTGGAGGGGTAGCTTGGGAGGGGAACTGGAACATTTAATTGGTTTTCTGGTTTGTGTTGCCCCCTGAAAGTTTCTCCTGAGATAGAAGGAGCACGAGTAGATTGGCTCAATTGGATATTTCAGGTTGGAAAATCCTTGTGATATACAGGAGAGAGAAAACACTTTGAAACATTCAGAAAGTTACTCTGAGACTCTGTTTCCTCAAAATCCTTGGATTTTACTGTTCCTGATGGCAGCTGCAGATAAGACTGTCCAGTTGGGATTACCCAGAGGACCTGGTGTGGTAGTGTTGGGATTTCTCCGTGGTGGTTGCTGTTCTGCTCTGCTTCCTTGCCATGGTGCTCACTCAGGAGGAGCAAAAACACTTTCACGTTGCTGAATTTACAAATTTCAGTGTTTCCAGAAGACTTCAGGTATATCAGTGGATATCTTGTAGGAGTGTGCTTTGAAAAGAGATTTATTACAGGACTCGTCCTGCTTGTTTTCTCCTGTTGTTTTCTCCTCCCTTCTCCCCAGCTCTGCCTCCCCTTAGCTGCTCGTTTGTGATTTGCTGAGTTGCTGTGACCTCCTTGGGCTTCTGCAGAGCAGGTTGTGATCCTGGGAGCATTTTTGTAAATGGGTGAAACTTTACAGTGCATCTGAACCCCACAATCCCTCCCCAGCCACCCAATCCATCCTCAGTCGCCTGTTCCTCAGGGACTGCCACAAACTTCAGCTGCTGATCAGAAATCTCCTCGCTAAAGAGCTGTTGCAGGGCACTGTCTCTGGCTTGCCTGGCTCTGAGAACTCTCTCCTAGGTGTATCAGGGACGATTTCCAGGCTGTTTGCCCTGAGTGCTGATGTCAGGCTGAACAAACGCTCCTTTGTGCAGCTGCCATGTGATGCTGCTCCCTCCCGGCAAGGAGCTGCTCTGGCTCTCCTGTTACTCCTGCCTTTGTTAGGGATAACTTCTGTTCCAGGGCAGTTGTTTCTATTGGGAACATCTGGCCCTGGTTCTTGCCCTGTTCAGACTTTGATTCTGGGGTGAAACTCGACTGTTGCTAAACCCTCTGTGAGTGCTGGTCAGTGTGGCACGAGGCCACTCTCACCTGTTCTGACAGAGGTGCCTTGGCACTGCAATTAAACATTGCTGCATCCCTTTTCCACATCTTTTTCCCTCTGGATTTAAACCTGGGGAGGTCACAGTAGGGCTGGGAGTGAAGGGAAAAGCCCCCAAGGTCAGATCTTAGCGTGGCCCCAAGCTCTTGCACAAACCCAGGGCTCCAGGCACACATCTGGGATGCAGAAGATGGTTTTCCAAAGGTATTGCCAGCTCCAGCAGGACAGAATTAAGGTTGTTTCTTCCCTAATCCAGTACTTTTGAATCCAGCACCCCAATAGTGCCTGAGACAAGGCAGGGTAACCTAAATTCCACATTAATGAAGCACCTCCCTGGGTGGATGAAATGGGAGAAAAAACATAATTAGCTAAGGAAGGAGAGCCCCTCTGCAAGGCTGCCTTTGCTGCAGTTATTTCTGTCCCCTGAATCATTAATCAGCCTGGCCCCATGCCAGGGAAGGCATTAGCCAATCTGCAATTTCAATGGCTTTTTGCTTCCAGTGCTAATGGTAGTAGCAATTCTAACCATGAATCCTTTACTACAAAAATAGTAGTTAAACCACCTAATCCTGTCTAATACTTGTGACTTCACATTCTTTCTTTACCCACAATTGTTATGGGAGAAGGCTAAAAATAGTGCAGTAATCAGTTGATAGAGCAACATATTTTAACCCTGCTCTGGTTGTCAGTGGCAAACCTGTTGTGGAGTGTGATGCTTTCCTTGCTGTCAGCTGGGGAATGCATTTCCCCTCTCCTGGATGCTGGAAGTGTGGCTGAATGCCCCAGAGCTGGGATTTTCTGAAATAACCTCCTGTGTGAGCTGTTCAAACAAGACAAACCCAAGCAGCCTCCCCCAGCTGAGGGAGGATTTGTTTCCAGCTGAAATTTGTAAACCTTTAGTTCATTTAAAGAGCTTTAACAATTGTGAGTATATAAATCAAAGTATTCAGCTGTAGTTTTTTGTTTTCTCCTCTCCATTCTTAGGATGTTTCTTGGTTTTGCTGATTTTTGTTCTTTCTGTCTCAGTTCTGGTGTTCTTGTAGTGATGTTGACTTTTTTTGAGGGATGATTGCAGAGAAGTGTTTGGTTGAAGTTTTTTCTTGTTTTTTTTTAATTTCAAATTGAGCAAGACTTAAAATACGGAGGCCAAATGGATGGAAATGTTCCATTCACACTTGCAGAATGCACAGGAATTAAAAATAAATATCCAAGGAATAATCACACTCTGGAGGTGCTCTGGGTAAATACCTGACATGTACAACAAACAGGGAGAATTTGGAATCTCTCATCTTGTTTTCTCACAAGAAAAAAAATGCTGTTGGATCTTCCAGGCCAGGTTGGAAAGAGATTGGGAGAGTGGAAGGAGCCCCTGCCCATGGCAGGGGTGGGATGAGATGGGCTTTAAGGTCCTTTCACCCCAGATCAGTCTGGAATTCTGGGATCTTAGAGCTGAGAAATCAGGACATGTGTCTCTCTGGAGCAATATAACAATAATATCATTTCTCACACTTCTCTGCAGCAGTGGAGGAGTGAAACAAGAGAGATCCCCCAGCAGGGTGGGACCTGCAGCCCTGGGCAGGGCTGAGATCCTGGCAGGCTCCTGCAGCCCTGCAGGAGCTGAGCCTGCAGCAGGAGTGAGCCCTCCCATGGATTTGTGGTCCCAGCTCACATCCATTGCCTTGCTTTTGTTTGCCAGGATGGCAAGAGGAGCTCAGAATTCTGTGTGCAATCTGTGGGATTCCCTGGAATTGGTGTGCAGGGCTGAGGGCAGCACTGGGCCCTGGCATTTACTGCAGATCAAAGGAAAATTGAATTTATTTACTTGCATGTTCCAGTTTCAGGAATTCCTGCCTTTGCAGGGCCCATCCTGCCTCTGTGGGAGCAGATCCCTCCTGGCCAGGGCAGGAATTGGGGGAACAAATGCTCCAATCTGAGAGGGAAGGTGGATCCTGGGGTAAGGAAGGGCTGGGAAAGGGAAAGGCAGCCTGGGGAATGGCACTGGGAGCCNTTAATGTTCAACATGAAAAACAAAAAATCATAAATCTGACTTCATGGAGCACTTTTAGAGACAGTTTAGATCATCACTAGAATATTTCTTAGCTCAAATATGTTTCAGCAAATATTTTTTAGATTCTTTTTCTCCAAAGAAATTTCTAGTTAGTTTTCTATATTTTTCCTCCTATATGCCTGATTGTTGTATTTCTTTGTTTAATTCCACTTGCCTTTTGCTTCCTGGGAAACCTCTCTTGTATAAGGAGGAAGAAAAAGAATCCTTTGGGGTTGAGAGTGAAATTTAGCCTTGGATAGTTTGGCTGCCTGTCTGCCCAGATGAATGTAAATTCTACAAAAATGAGGATTCCTTAATATACAAAAAACTGGTGTGCAATCCCCTGGGATACCTGAAATGTGATAGAGCTCTGCACTTGGAATTTATATGTAAAGGTCATTTTAGCAACCATATTTGCTTAATATAAGGTGCAGTATTAACACAGATAGTTGACATTAATATTTACCTAAAATTACAATTCACCTGCTTTGCTGCTGGCTCTCAAGGCATAAAAAGCCCCTTGGATTATTCTAGAATAAAAAGTATGGTCCTGGAAATCTGCAAGGTAAATTCCCTGTTGTTGTCAGGCTAATTTGTTGTGTCTTCAGCTGCCTGTTTAGTAATCAGAAGGACAGTTTGGGGCCCTGGCTGCTGTTAATTGACCTGAGTGCAGAATCCCTCTGACAAGTGCCATTCCCCCGGGCCTGCCTGTGCTGGGATCACATGAACCAGAGTTTGTACCAGCACCAGCAGGGCCCTGGCTCCTGTCAGGAGCTGGGCTTTGGTGCTGCTGCAGGTTTGGGGAGTCCTGGAATTCTGGTTTTGTGGAATCTCGGGTGGTTTGGTTGGCTTTGAAGATAATCCAGTGACACCCCTGTCATGGTAGGGACACCTCCCACTGTCCCTGTCCAGCCTGGCCTTGGACACTGCCAGGGATCCAGGGGCAGCCACAGCTGCTCTGGGAATTCCATGCCAGCCCCTGCCCACCCTCCCAGACAGGAATTCCTTCCCAAGATCCCCTTCCCAAAAATCTCCACTTTCCCAATGGGAAGCCATT
>VZTT01016609.1:0-25600 GCA_013400855.1 Buphagus erythrorhynchus | reverse complement strand
AAGCTTTTTACTGCAGTAATCCAGCTGCAGTTTGCTCAGAGCACTGACTGTGCCCATATTGCTACAAGGAATAAGTGATGTCATTCCTCTCTGAGACACTGGGAAGGAGGAAAAGAGTAATGTCCTTCTCTAAGGGGTGGAGACTCCACATATCAAAAATTCCTTTGCTTCTTTAAGAATGGGCAAGTTATTGAGTGTCATTTATTCAGCACACAGAGGACTCATACATATGTGTATTAAATAAATGAGCATGTGTTCTTCACTTTAGGTAATGACAAACACAGCTACTGCCAGGGTCTGAGGTAAGGTACACCACAAGAGGAGGTGTCACTACTTCTGATTTCATCCATCCAAATTTTAGGTCTCTAAATCAGCCCCTGTCTTTCCTACATAATTAATGAAGAGAAATCAGTACCTCAAGTGACAGCCATTCCCCCCTAACCATTATAAAAGCTGCATGGGCTATGAAAGTTGGGAAATGGCACTGAAAGTTCCCTGACTGGGCCAAGTCTTGGAACCCAACTAGACTAGTTCTTGTACAGCTAAGACTAGGTGAACTACAGCCAGTGTACAGGCTATACATTCTGGAAGTGTATAGGCTATACTCTCTGCAAGTATATAGCCAGTCATTCCTTTAAATGAGAGAATAACTTGACAAAAAAAGGAACCAATATTGTTACCATAATCGAAATATAAGTATACTCTAGGCTTTCAGATAGTATGTTAATTGATGACAATGATGCAATATTACAAAGATATGGTATAATAAATGATGCAGGACAAAACTTTCTACTAAATAAGCTTGGAAAATGAGGGTTATATAGTATGTATCCTTAATTCACCACCAAGACTGATAAATTCAATATATGGGAATTACAGTTTCTTAATTCAAGAAAATTATTTAAGAAACTTTATTGTGAATAGGTATTAGCTGTAGGTTGCATCTTGATCAATTTAACTGAAATAGCAGTAACATAATTTTGGATATTGTTTTGAAGATTATTTCTCTTTTCATTCATTAAAGAAAAATTTGAGATGACTCTCAAGAAAAAAGTTTGTTTTTAAAAATGAAACTTCCCTTTTATTTTTTTTTTCCTATGGTAAGAGAAAGGTTCAAGAAATCTGTTGATGGACTGCCTTTAGATGACGGTTTTGACCATGAAAATGAGAGAAGTGGGGCTTCTGGTAACTGGAGCTGTAGGGCTGGGGAGGAGCAGAGATGGACTCATGGGTCCATCAGCAACAGTGGGAGCATCCTCTTCTTCTTGGGGAGACTTTGCATAACTGTCAACACAGATACTCAAATGCACAAGCTCACACTGAAAACTTTTATCTACCAATGGTATCAGTTCATTTCCCAGCTCAAGGCAGAAAATGAATCCAGAAGTCAACTGATCCAGGAGCAGTGACCTAAATTGGACCAGACTGAAAAATCTGTCCATTCTTCAAGAGAAATAACCCCACCTGTTCCATCAAGGGCTGCATTATGAGATGGGTCAAAAGAGGAGCATTAGATGAGAACAGCGAAATGTCTGTAGATAAATCTAGGCAAATATCTGATGAATAAGAAGTTCTTGTGACCCTAAAGATGGAGATGGATGTCATACTGGAAACAAAAGACAAGGAGAAAGTGAGGAAGAAATGAGCAGAGAGAGCACTGCAGGTTTTCTCAGTCTGTGGTCTGGGAGCCTCTCAAGTTACTTTCACCAGAACTCTGGAGGATAATTAAGGAAAGTAAGTATGCATGTAGTGGGTTACATTTAGTGACAGAGGTGCCCACACTTCCACTGGAAAATTCCTAGGGACTAAAAGTTGGCAAAAGCTAAAAAAACTGGTTTTAGTAAAATATGTTCCAGCAGCCTGCTTTCTCCCATAGCTGCACACAAGTTTTGATTATGCTCCTTGGCCTAATATCTGGCCTTTGTTTTCTTATGCAAATTAGGATGTTTAGTACAAATTAGCATTATTGAAAAACAATTGCCATCCAAATTAAAATTCTGCCTTTCATTTTACACCAAACCTGCTGGGCTTTTTTAGATAAACCCTGCATCAACTTAGCTATAGAGTTTATGACTAAATGGATTCATTTTTTGGCACAGTAGCCCTGTTTCTCCAATTGCATAATGCCAGTAGCAATTCATATCTATCAGACCATCCTCAAGGGTCATCTGGGGTTGTTCTTGTGAAAGGTATTAAGCAGCTCCTTCCAGAATTTGTTCTCCTTATTCAAGCTGGAAATATTTTCAGTGTACAGATATATGTACATATATGCACACATATGTGTTTATATATACCTATGTGTGTGTTTATGTATTTACATACTGTTAGTATGTGCCACTAGACACTACTAGTTTTATTTTTATTTACTTTGTTAATTGCCTCCATTTATATATCTGCAATTGACCTAGATATTATTGGAAGGGAACACCACATAATAAGAAAAGTACAAAGAGAGGGAAAGTAAAACAATGTATGACTGCAAAAGGATGCCAAAAATAAATCCAGAAGAGGTTTTTAATTTCAGATATCCAGCCAAATGGGCTGGCTGGAGACTGTGCTTTGCCCCAGTATATAATTGCTATGAAGTTCAATGAGTAGGCAGGAAAAGTCCTTTTTTACATATGCCTTAGGAAAGTATGTTTAAAAAAATTATATAAATTATGTCTTTTCAAAGTAATACGATGAAAATGACGATATTGTTAACTCTGAAGACTTCTGATGAACATTTTATCCTCAAAGAGCACTTAATTCACAAAGGAACATCTCTCTAGCAAAGTAACTCAAAGCCTTGAAAAACAATATGAGCATTTGCAAAGATTTTATAGTATCACCAGAGAGGTCTAAATATGTAGACTGCAAAGCATGAACATCTTTGGAACAAACTTGTCTTTGGGATCTCAGATAAAGCACTTTCCCAGGCCTGTTTTTTCAGTGATTTCATCAAGGAGGTGATTTCATCAAAAGCTCAAGGAAAGCTAGTGCAATGCTAAAGTGATAAAAACACAAGGAAGAAATTGTAAAGCCATTGAAGAGTGAAGCAGGGGTATCTTCAAATCTTTAAATACTTTTTTCCTTAATAATAGACAATCAGTAGAACTGAGAAATTATCTCCCTTTACAGATCTGAATAAAAAGATTTCTTAAATGGAAGTAGATAGATCTTATTAAATAAACAGTATAGTGTCACATATTGTAAATGCAAAATCAGACATCAACAGAAATAACATATGCTCCTTAGCCCTAAAGGACCATGGTACTAACACCCAAAAATAGACTGGGAATTTTCAATGCTGAGCCTGTATGCAGCAAGGCACATAACTTAGATTTTAGAGTAAGTGTTAATAAGTGTTAGTGTGGGTGTCCTGGGCACTCCTGCAAGACCCAACACACTCCTACCATTTTCTTCAAAGCTGCAGTGATTTAAGGTGACCTAGGAATGCTGTGCTGAGAACCCACCTGGTGTGGCTACATGTAATGTGAACTATTTCTTTTTAGAGACAGTATTGAAAACTACCAAAGTGTGCTGTAATAAAGGAACAATCAAAGAAATAAGTGCATTCTTAAATACAGGAACTGAAACAAATTCTTAAAATCTTACCACTGTTAATTGAATGAGTTGGAGGAGACCGTTTTACTGGTTTATGACCAGGGGCTGGAAATGGCATTTAAAATACTGCAGCTAGCTATAAATGTAATCACAAAGTGAACATATGAAAATGGGGGAAAAAATATCAACCCCTTTTTCAGTTGTCAGATCTAGCCCTGTATAAATGGAGAAAGGGGTTCATAGCAGTTTGTCAGCTAAAAGTACCTCTTACCAGTTCACATATCTTGGATTGACTGATACACCATCTCAGATTTAAGGAAATTACAATTTCCTCCATGTTGAAGTAGTCCCTGATTATACCAGCATCATGCAAAACCTGGGATTTGTTGGATCCCCAGGCCAGTTTCCATTCCTGAGAAGAAGCCAAGATGGTGTGGAAGAGCTTTGAACTCTACAGTCTTGGGGACAAAGGATACCTGCAGAGCAACTTCAATGGATGCTTGGTTCAGTGTGAGTGAAAAATAGGCACTGCTGCTTTCCATCTTTTAGCTGGTCATGGGCTCATTGGGTTAAACTCTGAGGGTCTCAGTCTGCCCATTACTAATCCTAGAGCACACAAATCTGTTTCTAAATAACATCTTGAGGAACAACTGTTTGTTTTTCAGGCACTCCTGAATTCAGTTATTGTAACTGCAAAGCTAGAGAAAACTGGTTTGAGACAAACTATTAGAAATGCTCAGATTTAAGCCACTATTGTGTATTTCCTACCAGTTTATGAACAATGGTGTGGACACCAGTGAGCTGCCATGACCACAGAGCCCAAGGCATTCCCTTTGACTCCACTCATGATGGTTACCCAGTCAGGAAGGCTTTTTACAATACTCTCAGCCAGAGCACAAGTGAAATCAGAACTTCTTGCTGGCCTGCAGGACAATTCTTCTGTAACATAAGGATGCAGAGGCAGCCTATGGCCTTATTTTGAGAGAAAACTATTATTGCAGTCTATGCAATCTATTTTTTATTATTTGTAGGTGACAAATTTCAGATGAGGAGTCTACCTGCATATACGTATTTTATATATCAGGGTAATGATAGGTATATGTGCATATACATAATCTTGCTTATCTGGTATGTATACAGGCATGTGCATATGTTGGCTGAAGAGCAGGTATGACAGAAGGTTTCTGAAGATTAAACACACCTTAAAAGATTAAATGTTAAACAAGCCTTACAGCCCTTGTAAAGGAACGAAAGATCCCTATGACTTTCATTTTGACCAAGGAATATTTTCCTTGGCATTACCCGAGCCGGTGCGAGCAAAATGGAACAATGAAAATATTTCCCAATGTTTCTCTCTGCACACAAGAAATAAATAGTTCCAAGGACCAGATACTGCCTTTGGCAGTGTAATATAATAAAGACAGATACAGCCAGGAGAGAGAGAGAAAACATCTTCTGTTCCTCCAAGAAGAGCCACTTTAACAGGACTTGACAATCCACTTTCCCACATTCAGAGGTGCTTGAATTGACAATATTACCTTTTTGTGGCAAAGGACATAAACTCTGGCACTGACCATACTCCTGCTTCACTTTGTCCTCATTATGATCAAAAGGTATGACTGATTCCTCTAGCTACTCCACTAACCAGCATAATAACAGATGCATTTCCATGCTCTCCATTACTCTGCATCTTTCAAAGAATTTCAGATTATTGCCTTGACCAGTTAAACCCAACTTTTTTTTTTCTCTATCTTAAGCATTTTGGAGTGCTGAGCATATGAATTTCCTGTCTTGTAGAACTGTCCCATGCACACTGTGGCAGAGAAAAAAACCCAACCCTAAATCTAAATAAGAATACTGAAATTCCTTAATTAACATTACTATTAGAGAGTAAGAATAGCATCTGTATGTTAGATACAATAAACACAAATAAGTCAGAAGAATCTCCAGTCTCGTATTAAAATGTAAATCATCTATTTATTACTTTGTGTATAAATGGTCCACTGCTATTTGCACAATGATTAAGAGTAGTTTTCAGAAAATAAATCTTTTTCTTAATAGTGGAAAGAATGAGAAGGATGGAGAATAAATGGGAATTTAAGGGGATGCTAAAGTTCTCCCATGAGCTTGGGTGAGATTTATGTGCAATGTGAATAAAAAATGTATAGGACAGCACAGGATTCACTTTGTTGCTGGTTCCTATTCCATTTGTCTAGTCTAACTGTATTCTTTGCCTCCCAGACATATAGTGAGCCTGGCATTGTTGAGCAAGTGAGGGAATACACTGCCAGTCAGCAGCTATTTGAGGCAGCTTAACCTCATCCAATCTCATCAGACCCAACACTGTGTAGCAAGACCAGTGCCGTAAGACTTGGAGTAAAAATATAAATGCTACCTGCAAAGCTTCTTCTGCTAGGAAGAGGCATTCTAGGAGTCTCACTACAGAGCACTTTCTATTGCTATGCCTTTTCCATTTTTAAATGAGTATGTAATTTCTTCAATTATATATCAGCTTCCGTACAATGTCAACAGCTTAGTAACAGCAAGAGCCAGTGGGATTGTGATATATGTCTGATACGGCTCTCCATGCAGCTTCAGAGCTGTGAGGCTTCATGCTTGATGCTTGATGTCCATTCTCTATCTACTCTCATTTAGGTTTCCATACAAATCTCTCTACAGCTGCCCAGTTACAAACATGCAAAGGTCCAAATCTAAAACTACTGACACCGTATTTGTTAAACAAACAATATCTGGGGGCTAGGAAATAATGCCAGTACTGTTGAGCCATCATAGTGGAGGATTCCACTGTTTTTTTTCCCCTTGTTTCCTGAGAAGGTTAAGACTCAGGTGCTTCTGCTTCCTGCCTGTGTTGTTTTCTCCTGGGCCCCATTCTCCAGTATCTTCTGACCATGTTAACCCACTTAAGCAAAGTTTGGTAGCAGGGCAGAAGCCTTCAGCATAGAGTGATCTAGCACACCACATTTTATTTCAGGAAATCAAGGGAAGAGGCAGAAACACTCTCCATTATTGCTGCCACACAGGGGATCCACAGAGGATAGTGCTGCAGTAAATGAGCCTGCACATGATCTACCTCTCAAGGAACTACTTGTGGAAGAAAAATGGTACTTTTTCAGCCGCAGAATTATTCCAGCTGTTGACTGGGCGTAGAACAGCCATTCCATGGTATCCACCATGGTTGTATGGCCACACCCTCCGGCCAGGTGCTGGCACACTCCCCCAGGCCCCTGGAAACCCACAAGTGCCTCATGGCTGCCTTGTGCTCCCTGAAAAGAAGGATGTCATGGCTGCTGAAGCCAGCTCTGCCATGCTGTTGTGGCACAGAGATGCAAATACAGGACTTCCCTGGAAGTCCTCTCCAGAACAGGAAAGACCCTATTGTCTACCAAACCCCATGTCACCCTAACCCTAACTCTCACCCTAACTCTCTAGCACCTCAGATTTCTGCAGCTTGGTTGATGAGCTTGATCAGTAGGGCCTTAGTATCACACAGACAAAAATAGTAGAGATCCTGTCTGGACAGTCAAATGACTCTGGCTGAGACCAGGAAGAACTAGATGTCACTGCTCTGTCAGTGGTGCTGCCAGCTGTGGCCCCAAGAACCCTGGGACAGCTATGGACAAGCACTTCTTGTTTTCCAGATAGCAGGAGCTGAGAACAACTAGATCTTTTTCCCCCTAGGGCTCAGAAGAGCTGTGGCTCTAGGTTTTAGAACAGTAGTTCTGAATGCTCTTCTTCCTTCGACCACATGAAGTGCAATATACAGCAAAACTTCGATTCTCTGCTCACCCTTTCTAAGTCAGACAGGTACAAACACAGGCAGGGATGTTCACCCCATACAGCAAGTGAACTCCTCACCTTGCAGGGAGGAACTGTATCCCAGCTTCCCACCAAGAGGTTGGACAGGTGTCAGCAAACAATCCCAATCATATAGTCCACACACAGTGGGAGCCAAGCTCCTCCCAGAGTTTGCCAGCAGGTTGTCACAGGACAACACTGAAGTTGAGGCTGGAGATTCCTGAAGAAGCCATCACACTGTTTTCATCCAAAACGTCAGCACTGCAGAAGAGCAATGGCAGCATTCCAGCAATGCAGTGACGTTTTGTACCCCCTGGCACACAAGATATGTAAATAAATGGGTTTCTGTCTAAATTCAATTGTGTGCAGATTTGTACCAAAGAATTGTTGTGATGTGCATCATTATGTCTCATTATGTGATTGCAAGTAACCTTTTGTATAGCAGACACAATCCACGTAACATGCTGTGTGACCAGTTTACAAAGCAGGGCTCCTTCAGAAGGGCGAGTAATTAATCATTATTCAGCAACAGCACTCACCACTCCATACTTGCTGGCAGGAGTGTATAACCCAGGGCATGCTTAGCTATGACAATAAATTATTCATGCAATAGAAAACTAGTTAGCTGTGGTGCTGTTCCAGTAAATGGTTAAAACAAGAAAGCACTCCATTAGTTTTCAAGTGTGGGGCTGATTTTTTTTTAAATGAATTTACTGCCAACACATTGCATAAACAAGCACAGGTCTGAGTTGCAAATGCAGTAAGAAAGAATTAGTATAAGGCACCAATGTGTGTTTTTCATCATGCCAAAGTCAATAATCCAAGGATGAGAAGATTTCTTGAAGGTATAGTGCAGTAACTTTATGGCTGTAATAATTTTATTACTTTATCAAGTACTAATTTAATAGAGAATGAAACACAGACTGTCAAAAAGAAACTGCAGCAAATATTTTATTTGATGAAAAGCCCTAAGAGAAATTTGCATATTCTGCTCTTTAGGACATGTTTTACTTCATCCTAGCTTTGGCTTTCATTTACATTACACCTGGCGGACAATCTATCATGATGCAAATAAGGCACATGAGATTATTTACATTTGATCACTGACCACTATTTACACAAACCAGGGTTAATTCAAAAGGCTGATGAGGGTTAGAGTTTAATCACTGATTTTGGAGAGGCTGGAATAACACCTATTTTCTCTTCAGTTGCCTTTTCTCAGGGCAGCTCAGTTCCTCTCTACTCACAAATAGCAGAAGAAAAGTCAGTATGCAAGCACAAATCCTTCTATCATCCTGTACTTCACAACGCATGCCTACCAAAGGTACATTTCGTCTCAGATCTCACTGTTTACCAACCTTTGAGTATAATTTTTTCAACTGAGCCTATTAGTAATTTTTTAAAAAAATACTTCCCTTTATGAGTATTTTTCTCCCGATTAATTCCATTTGAATTAGGAAGAGTTTAATTCACCAGGTCCAGTCACATCATTAAGATTATAGCCCTTTTTTTATAAAAGAGAATCAGAAATGACTTTGAAAAACTATTATTCCAGAAGACTGTTCAAAGAAAGCTGCAATAATTCAAAGGAATCTCAAAAGCTAAACATGTTTTCAGGAATGTACCCAGCTGCAAAATATATATTTATTTGTAACTTCACCAAAATTTGTCACTGAAGAAAACAACCTTTCACTTTGCTTTGGGTTAATAGGCTGCTATGATTTTGGGTTGAGGTTGTTTGACAATAAAAGCATCATTTGAGGAATGAACACCAATCAAGTGCAACATTTAAGATTTCTATATGTATTCCATCTGGTTTCCATAATTGCATTGCACAGACACCAGCCATTCAGCAGAGCACATCCTGTAGTGAAGGATGAGTTGGCTTTCTCTTTTTCCCAGTAGAGCAGTGTAAGGAGAGCACAGCGATGGGAAGTAGAGGACATACTCACTCCCTCTCATGGAGGATTTAATTTTCTTCTTTGCTGAGATGACTAGTCTCCTTTGCCCTGAAGTATTAACAAATATACCAGCTCCCAATGAAGACAGGCTGCCCTATATCTATCAATAGAATCTATATAGAATCTTTTCCCTTAGGGATTAATTCAACTTTTGATTCAATCTTTCTGAGCTTTAAATTATGATGTTACAAACCTCCAAGGAACTACTGTACTATTTGTGACCTTCTTTATTACTTTCTGCTGTTTGATAAAGTAGAGAAAATTGATTTATAGATTAGTTTGCTTGTGAACATTGAATATCAATGGTGAGAATGTGACTTGTGGAAAAGCAGGAGAAGATGGCATTGGTTAAAGTTTAATACGGCAGTTTATTAATTAATGGTGAAGGACAACAGAATAAATGCATATTAATCTTCAATAAGATTCTGGAAAGGCAATGTGAAATAATAGTGATGAATCAAGTCATCTTTCAAGAGTTGGATTTAAAGTTTTCAAAACATTTTCCACAAAGAATAATTTTGTCCATCTCTTCCACTTCTCTCCCCTAAACCTCTCTCTCTTCCCCTTAAGCCCCGATGGCCATTTTTGTGTTTTCTGTAAGCATTAAAGGTTAAAGGTAGTAAGAGAGGCAGTTTTCCAAATGGAGCCTAAAATTAGGTGTTGGTTTCTGTATTTGGAATCTTAGGCCCCAATCCAGGAGTCTATTTTTATTCAAAGCAGCCGAGCACTTGACTTCAATGGATCTAAAAACACTCATGCTTAAGTGCTTTGCTGAATCAGGACAGACTTAAGCACAAATGTAAATGCTGTGCTGAATTGGGGCTCTAAATATGTGGCTTGATTTTTAAAAGTGCTGAGAGACAGCGGGTCTAATTGAAGTCGATGGGAGCTGCGAGATGCTCAACATTTCTGAAAATCAGGCCACTCATTGAGGTGCCTGAATCTGATTTCAGGTGCTCAGCTTGCAGTACTCACCATGGGGAAAAATGGCGACCTGGGATAACAGCAATGGAAAGCCCTGATTTCAGGCAATAAACCTTAATAATGCAAAAGAAGGAGATGGGAGGCAATAGTTTCCTGGAAATCTAATGTGGATTGCTTTTTTTGGCAAGCATCAAAAGTGCTATGCAAAAATATGAAATGAATAAACAAATGAAATTAGAAAGCCTAGTAACTGGAGAAATATTGGGCTAAATTCATGCCTTGAGGAACAGTAGCAAGACTGATGAAATACATCAGGAATGATTTGGCCTACTACATTTTGAGCATTAATTTGATCTGGAGCAGTGAGTCAACAACGCAAATCTCGCAGAGTGAGGAACTTCACTCTACCACCCTTGTGACAGCCAAGCAGAACAGTTTGGATTAGTAAATGGGAAAAATGCAAAAGCTAAACATTTTTTGCAAGCTATGGAACATAAATTAAAGAGCAATGTTAGGAACAGAAATGAGGTGGATGTTTTGAAAAAAGCAATTTTTTCAAGTGAACTCAGTAGTCCTTTCCTTAAAAAGCACAGCCAGGCTGTCGTGGAGCTGCCCTGTGCTGCTCCTCACATCACAGCTGGTCCCTGCTGAGGTGACACCTGACGAGAAGACTCAGTCACACAGTGCTGAGCTGTGAACCCCCAGAGAAGGCTGCTGCCATAGCAGGATGGGCCTGCAGCCATAAAATGGCTACCTGTGAATGAACCCTGGGCAAACCAAATGAAAGCAATTCCTCTATTTCTGTGCATGTAAAGGAGAGGGATGTGAACACTCTCTGCCATCCCTAGGCCTACCTGTTGCCTGCTCAGTGGCAATGCTGCTGTGGAAGTACACTGTATCATCCTCAAAGGAGTCAGGAAAGCCATACTTGTCCAGCCACCTACCTGTCTGGTCCTCCTGATCTGTCTGCTGAGCAGAGGCTAGTGAAGGACTCTCAGGACAGGCTTACTCCCAGTACAGGTGTTTATCATCTCAGGATGGAAGATACTAACCATTTTGCACTTCTCAGTCCCTACTACATGCACTGAGATCCAGCATGGCCAGACAGGAAAGTCCTTACATTCCCCACCCCCTTCTAACTCAAACCAACAACCCTTAAACTCCACTGAGAATTTTTTAAAAGTTTTCTTACATGGTTTATGGCATGGCTCTTGAACAGACTTGGGCACTCATGTCAGAAAGGCACATAGCATCTTTCTACCATTAAATATATTAAAACTGGTGATGCCATGCCCTGTACTAAGTGCAGTAATGCAGGCATGCTCTGTCTGACAATCTGAAACAAATTACAACCATTAGAAAGAATAACAGAAAATATAACAAATTGTGGGGGAAAAAACATGTCACTTGTAATAAAAATGAGAAACAGAAATGAATTTGAAACATTCGTTTCCCTTTATTTTCTCAGTGAGGCTGATGTGTACTGCACATTAAAAAAAAAAGAAAAAAATCACAGGAATTTTCATACAATGAATTAAACCACAAAAGTACATGTAGAATCGGCAGGTGGAAAATAGCCCAGCTTGGGCTTAACTATTATCTCATTTTCCCTGTTCAGCATAGTCCAACCTACAACTTTACATGTTCACCTACTGTACAAATCTTACAGTAGCTCCATCAGGTCAGTGGTTCACATTATTGAAAATGTCTGTCACATAGGTACAAATTTAGAATCATCACATTATATTACATGGCTATTCTAGGTCATTTATAGATCAGATCTTATACTACAGTGATTGAAGTTCTCATTACAGCCATTAAAAAGGACACATAATCATTACCTACTGTAGGCTTACATCTAAAGGGATGAGAAGGAGGTGTGGTTGTTTTGTGTTGTTGTTTTGTTTTTTTTTTTTTTTAACTGACCCAAGTATTATTACCCCAGAGGCACAAATTTTCCTCTCAGTGCTGCTCCTGGTGATGGCAGCCCAACTGCTTCTCAGAGTAGCTTAGCACAGACATTTTTCTTCAACTTTAGGCTCCCTCTCGATTAGTATTTAGATCATTTTCCAATCTGTAGGAATTACCCAGTTACAGCTCTAGGAAAGACCACAGTTCCTAAGTACCAGTTCTGTTACCTGTATTGCAGATGTGGTACTTACCACAGCATGAAAGCAACAGTACAATCTTCATATAAAAGACACACAGAGCTATGCTGCAATTTGCCTCTGGTGACAATGTGGTACATGTGCTAATTTGAAATGTTCTTGGGGAAGAAAAAAAGAAAAGTAAACACTGAGTTTATATTTTGATGGATTTCCTACTACAGTGTCTATGAAAGATCCAAATAGCTTTATTCAGCAATCCTAGCTCTATTAATTTCATATGTAATTTGTAAATCCACAGAGGAAAGCCATCTTCAAGACGAGAATGTTTGCCAGGCCAGTGAGAAAAAATTTGACTCACATCATTATGCCTGCTCAGTGAAAAATAAATAATGCCCCCACACAAGCCCCACACCAATTTATTAACGTCAGCAATCTAGGGCAAAAGAGAACGCTTTAAAATTTAATCACAGAAATGTAAAGGCAAAATAGGTAATGCATCTGGTCCTTGAACACATAATATGATATACTAAATATTGATTTCTTAAAAATAATTTATTGCTTTTAATATTTTTCTTTACAACAGAAGATACTCAAAATCCAGAAAGAAAAATTGTAAACTTTTAGTTTGGCATTCACACAAAGTTAAAATACCTGCATTTTTAACCTACAGAGCAACAACAAGAATTATGCAGAGTAAAGGATGTTACATTTGTAACACAGAACCTCCAGAAAAGTTCTTTTCTTTTTTTTTTTCTTTTTTTTTTTTTTGTTTTTTTTTTTTTTTTTTTTTTCTATTTTNTTTTTTTTTTTTTGTTTTATTGCTATCTATCTACTGAGAAATAAGAAGCCAAAAAATCAAGCAAGCATCCAACAGGACAGACAGTGGAATCTCTCAGAACACAATATGCTGGTGATAAAATGAATGCAGCCATCAAAATCAACTGCACTGGTACGGGGGTAGAATCAGTTTTCTAAGATTTGGAGTAGGAAGGTAGATTAAATAGTTAGGTGTGCCATACCTTTAAGAGGAGTCATGAATGCCAAAGAGTAATAGAATAACAAATCTATACATTCACAAGCAAATTCCAAACTTTGCTGATTCAGTAGAGACTCTGAGTTCAGATGAAATTCTGATGCTCAGAATAGCAGTAGTTTATACTCTTGTGGTTTTTTTCTTTCCTGAAATTTCTATTTAATTTAACAGAAGCAATGTCATCAGCAACAATTCTTGGGCACATTTGAGGCCATGCTAGTGCATAGTAAAAAAAAGGAAGAAACCCAAAACCAACCCACTGCTTCTGCAAAAGCAGAATTTCCAAACAAAGCACATGTTTTCTCCAAACTGACAACCATCATGCATCCTAGGTATAAAATTTCCACTGGCCTTTTTATTCTTTTAGTCATCTCATAATTTATAATAAATAGGATAATTATAACTGATAAATATGTCTCTTCAGTAAACAAAGGAATGAAGGATTGGTATTTATACAGGATGCATAACTGTAAAAAATATAGATAAATACCATCATTAAACTCTGCCAATGAAAAGATTACTGGCTTCAAGAACAGTGTTTAGACACAGAATTACTGTAAAAATCATACCATACTTAGTACCTCAGCATATTTTTATCAAACTAAAATCACAAAAATTAAAACAAAATAGCATTTTAAAAACATTTTTGACCTCTAGTTCCAAAACTACTGTTGATACATAAAATAAAAACATTTCTTAATGATTACCCATTTGAGAGACTTTACATAAAATTATGATATTTTCTAGAAAAATTTAGATGAGAAAATTTCATTCCCCTAACAAATTCAGTGTATAAAACTGCAAAAGAAAATCAAGCAATGAGAAAAATGTGGAAAAATACTGCAGAAGGTGGTTAATATCTTTTGGGCTAGGATAATTCTTGACAAAATTCTTATATAAGCTCACCAAAGAAGGGATGAATGTGTATAATGCATTTTTGCATTCAGACACACACACACACATATGCACACTCACGCCCTCACCCACACGCTTTTCTTTTTTTACAATCAAATATATATAAGCGTAAGTTCAGCTTTCTACATATGTTAGTGTACAATAATTGTTTCACCTCATATAATTACATTTGAGTATTCTTGATTAAGAAAAATTCAGCAGTTTTTGAAAAGAATGCTGCATTTACAGTGCATAGCTGTAACAAAAAAGAACATCGTCATACAGTATGTACATAAATAAAAATACTCCATTTAACATTTGTAAATACTCAACTACTTTAGAGAATGTAGTAAATAAACTATCTGTGCACACATCCAGATAGTTATATCCAACTCTCATTAATAATGTAACACCACGTCCGCTCATTAGAATAAATCGCTGAACAAGCTGCACATTTGACCATTAACAAGGCTTTGAAAATTTTGCTGTGAAAGATCAATGTTGTAGACATTTACATGGGTGTCAGAACTAAAAGATGAAACTTCAAAATGTTAGGGAAGCTTGAGCCTTTTAATTTTCTTTTCTGCAAAAAAAACCAATAAAAAAACCCAAAAAACAAACCAACCAAAAAAAGAACAATCCTAAAACAAAGCTAAGACAGATTGCAGGCTTCTGGGACCTGTGGTTTCTTCTGGATTGTCATATTATCACCGTGTTGCGAGAAGAAGCTTCTTTACAAAAAAATAAATATGCAGTGTCTGATCCCCAGACATCAGCAGCCATAGTTCTCACACTGGGGTTTTTTTTCTGTTTGTTTTTGTTCTTTTTTGTTAAAATGCAATATGTACAGATTTTGCAGTTCATTGTTGTACGTGTATCTCTGTGGAACTGCTGCCATGTCTCGTGATTTGCATTGAACTCGCAAGGAACGCCCGGCTCCCCCGCCACCGCTCACCCGCGAAAGCGCAGCTGACACCCATGGACATGCGTGTGCTTACTGGACAGCATCCTGCCCCTCCACTCCTTGAGCAGCTGTGTTCATGTAAACCATGGTTTTGAACAGAGAGTGTAAAGTAGGAGAAATTCCTAAGTACGACTTTTTAGCTGTCCGTTATTGAAGGACGTGATGTCCGTGAGGTATTCGCCATCCCTTTGCTTTCCTCGGATGACATGCTTGTTACCTACGCAGGCTCCGCTGTGCCTCTTTAAGTAAACTATCAAAATCCATGGAGTCATACTTGCTTTTAGTGGAAGCAGGATCAAAATCATCTGAGTTTGAATCTGAAACCCAAAGGATGCAAGTTTAAGTAAGAGGCAAGAACTACTTATTTTTTTTCTGTATATCGGTACAAACAGAGCCCTGAAGAAACAATCCACTTACAACCACAACTTTATGGGATGATAAAAGCATAGAAATGACCATCACAGAAGCTTTAGGCATTCCTGGTAAGAAGCAGCACTTAACAAAAGTGGTACACATTATCAGCAGGGGAGAGGAACCATTAATTGCATACACATTTAGAGAAGGTTAACTCAAAACAGTTTCCTCAAGGACTTGAGCACCAAGACAATCGTGTTTAGGTCTCAAAGTAGTCCAGATAATCTTGACAGATGTCTTAACCAAAACTCCAGCTTTGTCGTGCACTTGCTGTATCTTAACATGTCCAAGACTTAATTCCCCTGAGAAAGGTTCTGAAGAAAGCCAGAGCAGCCTGTGAGCAGCACACAGAATATGCAGCTGCTTCTGCCTGCCTTGCCTTAGGGTTTTGCAGAAGTCTCTACACCTGCCAGAATCTCTGGTTTTGCTTCAATTCATCTTTTTGGGTTTGCTTGTTTAGGATGTGAGCAATTCTGGGCAGGGCCTCTGCATGAGCAGTCTCAGGTGGGCTCCTCTGCTTTCTCTATCACATGTGATAATCCACAGCAGCAACAACAGACCAGCTCCTGCGGGCTGGGATACCTGTTCCAGCTCTGTCAGTTGCTCAGACACGGACGTCAGTCTGCTCCCAGCACAGAGGAGGGATTGTACGTTTGTGGCCACGCAGTTCCAGTACAATTATTGACATGGCTGCAAGCAATAAATTTCCTTTTGGAGTCAACCCTGTTTAACACTGACTCTCACCAGTTCCTGTGTCACAGCTCCTTTATGAGAGTGCCCTTTTCTTGCCATTTCTTGTGTTGAATTAATCAGAACTCCCCATCTACCACTATAAGATGCACTGCACATTAAATGTTCATTACAAGTTCTGTTAAGACAGTATCTTCTCACAGAGGAGAGGTGTTAAACTTCTGACTACTATTTTCAAGTGTTTTCTTTCTTCTGTACTCAACCCAAAGCTGATTAATTCTCTCTGTCCTGGTACCAGCTCATGAATTTTAAAGTTCATCCTGCCATTTCCTTATGTTGTTCTATCAGACACTGTAAAATACAGGGAATGCAGTCTGAAGTACAGAAGCTCAAGCTGTCAGCAGGACAAAGTGAAAACAGTCTGCTCACAGATACTCTGGGAATCCCACTCACAATGGAGAGAGCTGACAGAGAATACTCCCAGTGATGAATAATGTTCAAGAGGGTTCCCTTCAGACAACTTATTTTAAACCCCAGATTTTGAGAGATACAGAGATGACCTTGGCTTCCATTGCTGAAGATAAGTCAAATCAAGGCAAGACTTCAATCTGGTTTTACTGGTTTTATCAGTCTACATTTCAACGAATGCCTTGCTACCTTTTATATTTTCTACATCAACCCTATATCTCTTCAGCAGTCAATTGCCTTTTTTTAGCTTTACATTATCTGTTTAGCCACTGAAGTGAATTATAGCATATTCATTGTGAACAATGCGTATCATCTTTATAATTTATTTTGAAAAGACATCAATTGGTTAGAAAAAATATATCTGTATTCACTTCCTGAATTGTACAAAGCCGAGGGCAGTATATACAAGATTTCATTAGCACTGTGTTACAGGGTTATGAGAGATTTTAATGACTGTGGTCATTTATTCATAAAAAAATCCACAATATCTGATTAATATAGATTCAACAGCAAAATGTGCCTTGCTATGTTATTCAGAAAAGAGTATTTTCCATGCCTTTAGTCTATTTATACAGGTATTAGGAAAGGTTTAACATTTAATGAATACTTTACATTTTAAAAGGTAATTAAATAAGAGGTGAGTTTATCATATATTACAGAGGCTCTTTTGTTAGCCTGCATAGTCTCTTTATGCATATACTTAACATCAGCATTCCTGCTGTAAGACTTTGAACATCTCTAAAAACCCTTGCAGGGGGAAGCACCACACCCTGACTCAGAGCATAGGACAGAACCATATATTTTTGCCCAGGCAAGACTCAGACAAACCCAGGTGTGTTTTCACAGCCACCATGCACACTTGGGACTGGAGCTATCACAGCATACTGGGGGCTGGAGACTGGTATGCATAAAGCTCCACATCATTGTAACTGCAAACACCAAGAGATTTGCTAAGCTCTCCATGGCTGGAGACTTTTACATCATGACTGGAAGGCCCTCCAAGGAGAAACCTTCATACATAGATGCTTATGCATAATTTTAGAATCACCAGTTGAGATCAGTGGCTTTTGCCACACTAAGGGTCAGATTTGGCCACAAGCTCTTCTAGCTTTCAAACTTGAGCAACTATGAATTGCATTTAATGAGTGCCCCTGGCAAATTCTACATCTACATCAGAACTCATGGCAAAGTAAGAATCATAATGAAGTTTTTGGGTTGAGGCATCTACTTTGTCCTGTGTTTACCCCTCATATTGGAATCAAACAGTTACAGCAATAAATACTAAAGCATGTGGGAGGCTTCTGTGGTGCTATCTTTTCAACTTAGAAATGTATTATTGAATACTGGGCACTTATTTTTGATAATTATGGAAATGGGCTTTAAAAGAATATTCACTGTTTGGAATATTTGAAGGAAGACAGCTCAGATTAGTAGACTTTTAAATTTCTTACAGCAAGTGAAAACAACTTTCTTCAACACCCCTCCAATCATTTAAATGGTATCAGCAGTAAACAAAAAAGAAGCAAACCCTAAATTCTCATGAGTTACAAGATTCCAGTTATGTAGTTTAATTCACATAGATCAAAACACCTACCTAGGTCTGCATAGTTAGACTTGCAAAACTGCTTGCGTCCACAGAAGTACAGCTCAAAATCAGGTTCATTTGGCCTGCGTAAGGTGTATCCATTTTCAAGAGCAGCGAAGGCGTCACAAGTATAGCGGTAGGTGATGAAACCATAGCTGTCTCTGCCATTGAAAAATACAGTTGTGAACAAAAGCTGAGAAGAGTTAACACACATTAGTGTAACCCCTTTCTGAAAGCAAGAACTTGCCAGAGACCCAGCAGTGGAAATGCCAGAAGTACTGCATCCATTTATCAGCATGATTGTCCTGTCATGCAGCTAAATACTTATTTCTGGGACAGGAAATTTCAACTAGCAAGATTAATAAAAAAGGATGAAAGAAAATAAGTAAGGTTTTGAACTCAGCATGTCATCTGTCACAGGACTTATACTGGTAACTCCCATACCAGTAATCTTACTGCCATAGTTTTTTACATATGGCAGATCTCAAACAAGAAGTAATCTCAAAAGTTCCTACCCATCATCCCGCAAATTTACTGTGCACTCCTCAATTTCACCAAAAACTTCAAACCGGTCCCTCAGTTCTGTTCGGGTTGTGTCAGGTCTGATTTTACCCAGATAAATCACACGGCGTTCTTCCTGTTGAGAAAGAGCAACCGGGAAGGCGTTTTTTTAACAAATGTGTAATAGAAATGAACCCATACATACATGGATGCAAAGACACACACAGATGTGCAGAGGATGCATATTTATAGAAACAGTCTTTTGTGGAAGACCTACTGCATCTTGTAAGTACATGAAATAGTTCTCTCCTGGAAAGCATCTAAGGTGCTAAGCATCTAAGGACACTACATTTCTCAGGTAGTGTGCTCCTGGAAGGGTTCACTGACTGCTGTCAGTGTTCTGGAAACTGAAAGATGCTTCCTTTTGTATCCTACTGCACCTTCCTCCCTCTCACCCTTTCTACCACTTCCCCTCCAGGACTACAAACTCTTCCAAACTAGAAACTCTCTTTCTCTTGCCATGTATACAATACTGAGCAAAACTCATCTTAGTTGCAGAGTAGCATAAAGTAACACAATAATTGCATAATAGGACCACAGATATAACAAAACATATTACAAGCATAACATTATAAGCTCATATGACTCAACAGCTGATTCATCCTGCAATCCTGTTCCACCATAATCCATACCTTAAAATAGAGGAAAAACTGTTTAAGGTTGTCACCCTAGCCAACAACTAAGTACCACGCAGCCCCTAGCTCATTCCTTGCTTGCCAGTGGGACAGGGAGGAAAATCAGAAAAAGGTGAAACGCCTGCATTATGATCAGCTTAATAAATGAAACAAAGGAGGATATAATAATAGCAATAATTATAATGACAGTAATTGTAATGAAAAGGGAAGAGAGAGGAATAAAACCCAAAAGAAACAAGTGCTGCACACTACAATCGCTCAGCACCTGCTGACCAACACCCAGACTGTCCCCAAGCAGTGGTCTGCCTCTCCCAGCCAACTCCCTCTGGTTTATACACTGGGCACCAAGCCATATGGTATGGAATATCTCTTTAGTCACCTCCAGGTCAGCTGTCCTGGCCATGCTCCCTCCAAGCATCTTGTGCACCTGCTCCCTGGCAGAGCACAGGAAACTGGAAAGTCCTTCCTTTAGTGTAAGCACTACTTAACAAGAATTAAAACATCAATGTCTTATCAACATTAATACTAAATCCAAAACACTGTCCTGTACCAGCTACTAAGAAGAAAATTAACTCTATGCCAGCAGAAACCAGTATTGGGTCCAAAAGATGTATTTATTAAAATAAATATTTTGGGGGGGAATGACAGGAAGTAAAATATATCCCACAGTTACCACTGCCTTTTGGTTTATTCAGAACAAAAACCACCTGACTGAAGTTCCCTACGCTAGGGTCTCTTCTGCATGTTCTTTCAACACTTGGCACAAAGCACCAGGTACTTTTATAACAATCAAGTCATGGTCATATCGTTCTTTCCTTCGTGCAGAATGAGAGAAGGACTAGAAAACCCTTTAAGAGTCACTTCATGAATTTTAGGATAAACACTTTTCTGAGGGCAGAGCCATTTAGTGAGCTGCAAGAAAAGAAAATGGAAAAAGGAGATCTTTAAAACACCGACCTTAATGTAACCAGGGCAAAGAAGCACCAGCTATACATGGCTTGGGTGCTCAGCCTTCCTGTCTCTTGACTGCCTCTGGCCTGGCACTACTGGCCCTACTCCTCATCCCTGACACACCCACACAGCAGTCCCATAAATCAAACCACCACCACATTCTCAGCTGGCGTAAAACTGTCAGTCAGCAGAGCAATGTCAGTTTAAACCATCAACTTTGGCACCTGAGACTTGTGCAGAATTTAGGTGCCGAATGCCAAAGGAGCTACACTGACTGCTGAGAATTCATGACTATCGTAACCTGGAGGTGCCTAAAGGCTAATGGCACCTCAACTGTGCAATGCAAAAGGCACTAGGGACCTAAATATAGACTTGCATTCCTGCTCAGAAACAGTCTAGCCTGAAGAGACAGGTAGTTTATAGTGTTACAATTCAGATATAGCACAAAATGTATCTTTTCCATGAGTCCCCACAGAGGCATAAAGCACTAGTCATTTTTGGACCATGGACAATACAATCGAGATCAGACCAAAACACAGGTAAACTCAGAAATTGTATTGATGTTGCTTCTTTACTTGTTTGAGTATTCATTTGAGATAAAGACACCATCAGAACTCTTAGTTAGGGGTGCTGAAAATCTTGTCTTCCTGTTCTCAGGAGAGCACTTTGCGCTCAGGAACTACTTAATACAAAATAAATAAATAATTCCTGCAGCAGGAAGCCAACACTAAAATATCTGTCTTCCAACAGAAACTCCCTCTTACTAGCAGATTCAGTAAACTATTATTGCTGACTCTTTTCCTGGCCTCACAATTCTCAGGGGCTCAGATCCAGTTAATCTAAGCTCCTGAGAAAGGGAAGTTTAAAACTGCAGAAAACAGAGATACAAGAATCAAACATTCCTACCCCAAAGCCCTACCCACTAAGGAATGGCACAAGAATGACCCATGTCCTCTACAGGTCCCTAGTCAGCCCAGTGGAGTCCTTGGTTGCTCTACCAAAGTATGCATCAGCTGTCCCTGATCAGGACGATCAGGTAAGGATCTTATCTAGATACTTGAAACTACTGCCTCTTTTGATTATGTAAGGAACCAAGGTGAGTGCCTTGATAGTCCTCTGTAACCACGCTGGGACAGACACATCCACTTTTAAATGTTGCACCTTCCAAAATGCAGGGTCCAAGAGCTGCCCTTGTTCTCTGCCATAGCAGTGCAGTTTGGAGAAGCTAGCACGGCTAAAAGAAGGACTTGTGCTCATGGGCAGCCATACATTTAGGGCACAAGGGTACTTTCCAGACAGCTGCTGCTTTTTATCTCTGTCTCCACTGTGTCCCAGTCCACAGCCCTGACCTCCCTGACAGAGGAGTTTGGGTAAGGCTTCTGTGACCCAGGGATTGTAGAATGCAAGCTACAGAAATCTGCATTTCTTCCATTTTCCCCATTCTAATTCTGCTTACTTTCACTATGGTTGGGTGCCATAAACTTTAAAAACAGGAAAATCTGCATATGCACAGTAATTACTTTTTCAGACTGTTTTACCAAATCAAGGATTTAACCGCACTGAAACACTTGATAAGAAACAATTCCATTGATACTTGCTATTGAACCTAAATGACTGACCAGATGGAGCAGAACATAACACAGCAGACTGCCTAATATACTTTAGCTGAGATAATACATCTCAACTGAAAAAAACATAATGTTTCACTCACTGACATGGAGACTGTTATATTACAGTGTGATGGAAATATCTATTGCACACTCTTCCATAAGTCTGTCTGCATGCCTGTGCAATTTTTCCTTCCTCTATCCCTCTAATAACCTTTATATCTCTAATATCCCTTTAAGACAACTGTAATAAACCAAAACTGAACAATTAAAAAAAAAAGCCTGTTAAAGTACCGTTAAGGGAATAAGTTAAACCTGCAAAATTAAGGAAATTCAAATTTAAAGCTGAAATGCACCATATGTCCTCCAGTGTGCATATATGAGAAGATGGGTTCAAGTAGTTTTTTAAGCAGAGTGCCATGATGGAATAAGATACAAGAGAACACAGGATTCACACAGCATTGTCTTTGCCTTGGTTAACTTTGGTTTATTTAAAGCAACTATGAATATTAATATTCACAGAGATGCCTTCCTTTTATTCCCATTAATAATAAGAACTATGGAAGCCTAACAAGACTGCAACACACCTCTAAATGTTAAGGACTTCTTTTGATAATAAATTATATGTGTAAGTCTATATGGGCATATTAAGTAAGATGTTTACTGCAGTTGTTAGAGGATATGATAGATGACTTGGAAACGTAGAGAAGGGCAGAGAAAAGCTTTTGTTTTCCATTTCATATGGGCAGAGGGAATCTGGAGGAAACTCCAGAAGCCACTTGTTCATACTTCCCTCCCAAAACTGCAGGATTTATTTTGCATCATAAGCGTTAAGTGTGGCTCCTTGCTCTGCCAGGTTAAAAAAAACGAATAGTCCAGCCAACTCCCTCAGGCCTGATATGTCTGTCTTCTTTCATAATCTTGCTCGTTTTTCATCACAGTAAAAACATTTGAATAGGAAGATGTGGCAGAAAATCTCAGACTGACAAGCAGTATTTTAAGTCTCAAATGAAAATACTAAAGCATTCCAATAACAAAATATGAGAAAACAAGCCTGGGACATACTACATATCTAAGGGTCAATAAAGGAACCACTCATCCTCTAAATATTGACTGATGCTAAGGACCTTTTTGTCTTGCAAAGGACTCCTCCCAAATTTTGTTTTCTTTGTACTTCCTCATTCCTAAGTCTTTATCTCATAATTATTTCACTAAACACAGATCATTAGATGTATTAGTTTTCCCTTGGGTTTTTTCTTCTTCCCCCAACAGTTGTTAGCTTTGCCTGCCCGTGGTGCTGCTAAGCCAAAGGCAGCCACTCTAGAGGTGCTGCTGCTCCCATTTTTCCTACCACTTTGTGCCTGCACATCTGCAGTGCATACCTCATTCTCCAAGAGCCAGGTAATGCTTTATGTGAAGCTGAGAGAAGAAATCCAGGAGCATTTTAAAGCTGGTTTCTGTTATGGGCTTGTAAAGGTTCTGCTGCTTACTCCAGCACAGGTGTCTGGCTGGGTGCACACCCCATGTCTGTGCTGCCTTCCATGCCAAGAGATTTCTCTGCCAGTAGAGACTTGAAGCCATGAAGACTTTTATCCTTAGAGCTTTAGGCCAAATACCATTTTGAAAATGCAATGCGATTGGTTGGACAGAGTTGCAAAAACAGAAATGCTATGGATGGAAAAAAGCCATTAAAGCTTAAGCTTCTGATGTAATAATAATGAGAAAAAAAATTCTTTAGATTGAGTAAAGAAAAATAAGTATGGCCTGTGGTTAAGTATGAATGGCAAAAGTAAAAGTTAAAAAAACCAGGGGGAAAAAAGAAGAACAAGATTATTATCACGTGCTGCTGTGTGGGTAACCAAGGGCTGAACAGTTCAGACACACTCCATGGTGACTGCTAGAAAAATAATGATGGACCAGTAAAACTCAAAATTTAGGTAGAAACATATACAGCAAAACTACAGTACCTGAGATCTAGGCCATCAAGATGAGCAATAACAAAAAAAAATCCAAACTAAATATACAACATACACTGAATCCTTCATAAGTGGAAATGCACTCTATTATAGGCTGACTCTGGTTTTAGACTTTCGAGAAAGCAAGCACTCACTTATGAAACCACCTTTCTCCTGCCTTCCTGTTTCAGAGCAATTTATTTTCTTTGAAACCATGTGTTTCTTTCCACTGCAGTGGCCTCACAGCACATTTATCTTATGCCTGTAAGCTCTCTGGGACCGAGACTCTTGATACTCAGAGAGGCTGTCAGCATTTAGGAATGAAAAGTAGAAATGTTAATTGTAATTTTCTACTTGAGTATAACCTGATTTTTGTTCTACCTCTTGGCAGTAGCCATTGCACACAGTAAATGTGCTGTGTGAAGGATGTGACTGTAAGTCAGTATCATGGCCAGAGTGGCAGAGCAGCAGAGCCACAACACCAAGTTGCTCATCAGAGAGCTTAACCTCCAGCTCTGGTGCACCCTATCAATGAGGAATGTGCTAAATATTTCTGGTGCCATGCTTTGAAAAGTATTTGCCACATGGTCTAATGAACTGCTGGAGTAAAAGGCCACACAGCTCAGAAATTTCCTGGAGTGTATCAGAAGAAAAAAGGGATCCTCGGGCCTCTTGGTAAATCACTGCGGTCTGCCTTGGTTGGGGGTTGGATCCCAGTTTCTACAAAGCACTGAGTAGACTGTGCTGTCCTGCAGTGCTCCTCAAGTCTCACAGTCAAGTCTCACAGTGTGTCTCCTCTATGATCTGGCTTACATGGTTAAGCACGTCTTGGTGGCAGACCATTCTTATATTCACTGAGGATCCATGCTAAAAAAAACATTGTGACCCGGTGAAACAAAAGAAAACAAGATCAAACTAAACTATGCTAACATTTGGTTAGTTATGAAAGTAATCACAATCAAATGTATAAATGAGGGAATGAATGAATGAATGAATGGTTGACAAAAATATTTTCTTAACTCTCTANTCTGATCATCACTTATTTGTCATCTGTATTTTTCAATCATGCCTGCTCAAAATTAAGACCTCACTCCACAAAAAAGGCAATGAATCTCCAGTAACTGGAGAGGGGGAAAGAAGAAAAGGAAGACGAGAAGACTATCACTGTACCTCTTGAAGTCTAATCACCTGTATACAGCTGTAAGTCTAGACAGGAATTCAGGAATCTATACAGGAAAATACTATCCCAGGCTTCTAGCTCTGAACCTTCTTCNTTTCTCATTTCTTTTTCCTAGGTTTCCCAGGCCTGTTGTCCCACAGAGACTAATTTTAGATACTGCTTTCACAATACCTAATGACTTTTGGCTCTCTCATAACTTCTGTTCCTTTTTTACTGTGCATCCTTTCTACAAATAACTCTTGAGATCTCAGCACGATGCTTCTCATGAAGAAAGTCACCTGCCCTGTGTAATAACTGAGGCATTAGTA
>VZTT01016602.1:24983-35561 GCA_013400855.1 Buphagus erythrorhynchus | reverse complement strand
CAAATATTTTCAGAAAGACAGATCCTGATTTTTGCATTGAAAAATATTTTTCACTAGGAGTGTTTAATCTCAAAAGTGAAGTAATATTAACCAAAAAATCATCCAAATGGCTGATTCTTGTAATACTTCAACTGAGTATAAAGACTGCAGAATTACTTAGTGCATATGAATTCAGTCATATTCATAACAATTTTTTAAATAAAATATTGCATGAACACCCCATATTTTGCCTCCTATGACTGCATTTCCTTGGAATAGCTAAATCAGATTGGAGGATAGTGAAGTCCAAATCAAGAACTTCTGTGAGGGGATGAATCCATTGGTATGGCAGAAGTCCCTCGTGCTCTGATTTTTGCAATTCTGTGGATGTGACAGTGATGTACCACCTTGAGCTCATATTTATGTTATGTCAGGGATCCTATAAACTTGGTGAATGCAGCCCATATCAGACCTGAATGCAGAGAAACACCTTTGGCTGGATTAATTTTGGTATTATCAAAGATGTGGAGAGGCATAATGCATAGCCAACTGAAATGAACAGCAGTTCTTCAAAAATCCTCCCTGAGAAATGATTTGACCCACAGAGTACAGGAAACCACAAAACTGGCAGCAATCGACTGCTGTATAAATATACAGCTAAAATTTGAAAGATAAAGCAACAAAGCTTCAGAGAACATTATGTCTCTACAGCTGGAACTAGAGTTCTGTCAGACACACTAAGTATCATGAGAACTTAAACACTTGAAAAAGTCCTTGGCAAGTATAGTGCTTCATCTGCATGCCTCAAAGAAGCTCAGAATTCTGTTATTGATTTCTGCACATCAAATATTTACTGGAAGGGAAGATGAACTACTTGGAGCTAGAATAATACAGACTAAAACTAAAGGTAACTGGAAAACCAGATTCAAACTGCACTCTTTGTAAGTGAGATTAAAAACTGCTGAAATCTGAATAATTCTTCATGTACTACTTATGAATATTTTAGCAAAGGAATAACTTTTAATCTGTTTTACTATTTTTCTGAGATTTCAAGTTACACTAATTTAAGGGAAACGAATTGGAAAAACACCCTGAGTAGTACACAATATTTCTGTATTCAAAGGAAGCTACAGACAAGCTACATTTTCCACAAAGCTTCATCACTTTGAATTACAAGCAGGGAATCATGCCGTTATGTTGTTACCTGAGGATACATCCTCACTTCACTACAGTTTCTCTGAGTAAACACTAGACATTGATTTAGAATTAGGCCACAACTATTTAGAAAAGCTTGTCAGTTAAAAAATAATTCTAACCTTTCACTCATTTTAACTTGCTATTACCAAAGGTTTTATAATTGAATTAGATTGAATAATTAATTTTCAGTATCTCTCTCATGTGTTCACTTATACAAGCTTGTTCCAAACTTGCTCCAACATCTTTTTTCATGTGGACTATCATTGCATCTCTTCTCCTCACCATCCTCCTCTGACCAAGTCCCTGGAAAAGCCATATATATTTTCTTGGAATACAGAGCTATTCTTTATGATTAGAAATATCAGACTATGTTATTTTACACACCTGGTAGGACCTGGGTAGAGTTTATGTCACCAAACTTCAGTTGTCTAAACCTCAGCTTGCTGTCTGGAGATACCTTCTCTGAGCACCTTCTCCCATCTTAATGCAGCTAATCTAAAGCTGTGTTTTCTTTGAGGAAGCCCATAGTAGCAGCACTGATCTGGGTAAAAGTACATCATTCTTAGGCCAGACCAGTTTGTTGGCCCAGTTCTCAGCATTCTGCACCAACAATTGCAACAGCTTAGTAACACCATGGAGCCAGGACTAGCTGTATGGAACAAAACACTGGATACTGCTAAAAACTTTGTTTCATGAAAGAGCCTAGAGACAGATGGAGAGAGTTTCCTGCAAAAGCTCCTTCACAATCTCCATCATCTGCAGGAGTAGAGAAAACTAGTTCATCCTTGATGACTATCAACTTTACCAAGCAAATGTTAGGTGATATTAATTCCAGCCTTTCTGGAAGGTCAGCGTCACTGGTCTCCCCAAAGGAGATTTTTTTCCCTGTCTGTGTTACTCTTCATGCAACCTCACAGGTACAATTTTTTAAAAATTATTTATTTTCTCTTTCAATAGAAGCATGTGCTTGAAAAAGACAGTAATCAATAGGAGACTTGCAATCAGGTCTCCCAACTAAAATTAATTTTTACTTATAGCTCAAACATAAGAGATTTCAAACTGATATAATCCTCTAGAAAATATTAGGGAGATAATAGAAAACAGTTTGTTAATAATGAACCCTCTGTATACCTGTCAGACTTTTAAGATGGAATTAACACAAGTTCATCTTAATGTTTTACTTCTTATATGATGTGAATACCTTCTCTCAAAGTTACAGTGATAAGGAAAGGTATTGATTCACTAGCAAGGATTTTAACTGCAGAGATATGTATTAGGACAGCAAATCCTGGTAGAGATTAGCCAAGTAATGCTTAGAAAAATAAATTTTTAGAAAATAATATACTCACTTCAAGAAGTAAATTCTACAGGAATATCCACAATTCTCTGATGTCTGAAAAGATTCATATATTTATATATACAAAATGTATCTATCTATTAATGGGCAACAACCAAAAAAAAAATCTATCCCAATGCTTACGGTTTCACAGTTCAAACATCTAGTTTCGTTAGTCAGTGTTCCCTGAAAAATCTCATGCACCCAGGTGAGTTCTTGTTTATTGTTCTCTTCAGCTTCATTCATGTTGCCATTTTTCAGTTTCCCATTTTGCTTTTCCTGTTTCTTCTCCTCCTGCAAAATGTCTGCAATGGTGTTGAGCAGGTAATTTAAAAACTCATGTGCATCCTGCTGCATGTAGTTGTCAAAGAGATCTGTGAAGAAGAGAGTCAAGATTTGTACAGCTGAATATCCTTTCCTCTAAGAAAGAAATTTATTTTTTTTTTCCAAATACTTGTACTGGCCCTTGCTCAACAAAGCATTTGGAATCATCCCAAAGAACAGTTTTGCAGCCAGTCACCCTGGCTTTAGTCCACTTTGGGGGAAAGCTTCATCTCACCTAACTTTAGCTGTCTAGAGAGTTATACTCATTGGAGTTGGTTGTGTAGGCTCCCATTACAGTCAATGAAGAAAGCAAGAGTGTGACTCATCCTAAATTATTGCCTTACACTAGACACTTACTGCCTAACTTTAGTCAGCACTGACTTCCATCTACATATTCCAAGTCCCTCAGACACTTGGGAACATCACAGACTTTTGACAGTAAGCCACGTGGCAGGGAAAACTGAAGCCTTGGATGCTGACACATACTTGTGTACTGTGTCCAGGATGGAGTTACCTTTCCTCACAGTAGTCCACAGGGTGCTGTACTTTGTAGGTATGGCTAAAATGGTGATGATGATGTACCAGTGTTTCAGCTGATGCTGAGCAGCACTCACACAGCATCAAGGCTGTTCCTCCAACCCTCACCCTGCCCAAAGGCTTGTAGGCTGCGTGTGAAAGAGGTTGGGAAGGAGACATAGGTGAGGCAGCTGACATAAATTGGCCAAAGTCATATTTTATGCCATGTGACTTCATGTTCATCACTAAAATCTAAGAGAAAGATGGGCAGGTTTTCATTATTAAGATATATCTCTTCCAAACAAACTTCTACACATGCCAAGGCCCTACATCCCAGGTAGCAGCTGGAAATCATCTGTTGATGGGAAGTAGAGAATAAATCTCCTTTGGTTTTCCTTTGTTTCTAATTTTTGGCCTTTTTTTTTTTTTATTTAACTACTTTGATCTCAACTCATCAGTTTTTTTCCTCTTATCTTCTCCACCTACCCTGCTGAGATGGAGTGAGAGACAGGCTTGGTGGGCACCTGGCAGCCAGTCAAGGTTAATCACTTCAAGTAGTAATAACAACATCATCTAACAAAGCTCACAAGTTTTTCACACACAAGTCTGATGAGAAAGGACTTGTCCTGTTCAATACAAAATGCTTACAGGAAGAGGGGAAAATGTCTCAGTGGTGATTTAGTACAGACTCATCCAGTAAAGGCTTAACTTGTTCACTGTGTCAAAGAAAAAAGAATGTGTGTTCCCAGAAATGTGTATTTTTATCCCCCTGCTCCTGAAAAAGTTCATGTGGATTTCCTCAGAAAATATTGTACAGAACCTTTGGCTTTGTAGTGTCTAGTCTGGACATACAAGCTGGGTAATACACACTGACTCTGGTCCTAATTTAAAAAAGCTGAAAACATAAGATCCAGTCTTTTCAAGTGATCTCCAACAGTGTGGGGGCATTTATCACTAGATGACTCAGAGTTAACTTTTTCAGGATTTCAAATGTCTGCTCTGAAATGAATAGTCTGCCCATTTATATGCTGTCACTGGGAAGCATTTTCTTCCAGGTGTTTGACTCATACTTTGTCTCTTCATTCAAAGCCTCTCTGTTTCTAAGCATACCATCCACACCAATATGAATCCAGGCCAAAATGGAGCTGTGACAAACTTCTCTATCTCAAGATGTTCCTCATATCCCTCAGACAGAACTACTATAAGATTAGGTAGGTATATGCTGTCGCCAGCTTAATGGTCAAAAAGGATCTGATGCTTCACAAAGTAAGACTATGTCCACCACTTCCAAGAACCAGAGCAGCAGCTGGTGTGTAGAGGATTGACCACCTCACATGTACCCTGTTCCTTATCCTCCAGGGTGTTCTGGAGTTGGCGATGCCTGCAGCCTTCCTAGATCACACAGTTTCTATACTGCCACCTGCCCTCAATGTTTCTCTGCCACACTCCACAAAAAAAAAAAAAAAAAAACCAAAAAAATTAAAATTACAGCAGTGTCACCCTATTCCCAGCCCTAGCTCACTCTACAGTAAGGTCTGCCCCACCACGCTGTGAAAACATCACTAATTCACACACCTCTGGGAGCCTATGAATCTGGTATGGTTATTTCAAGCAAAATATCATATACACAGATACTAAAAAAATAATACACTCCACAAAGTACTAAAAGCAATTTACAAATCTAACTTGTATTTCTGATTAATATGATCACATTGCTCAATATTTATTTTTACTTTTTTGATCAATGCATGAATACTTTAGAGGACTTCAGTTTTACACTTACCATTCTCTTTTCGTAACCTTGATATGAACTTCTTTGGTGGAATAACTCCAACTTTTTTCTTCTGAGTAGCAATACTGTGGAAAAGATCTGCCAGGCAAGTCAAGAGGTTTTCCTTCTTTTTCTGTTGGGCCTTGTATGATAATACATTTTCCCGAAATGGCCGGCAAAAATACAATGCCTGCAGCACGGAGTTACAGTAGCAGGTGTTCCCAAACTGCCATGCAAAATTAAAAACAAGCTTAATCCCTGTGCATCACAACAAAACTAGCTTTCATTCAAATTCTGACTCCTGTCACTGTCACAAACCAGCCATTTTGCCATATAGTTGCAGTTGCACACCCACCATGACACTTCATGGAAAAAACGATGGTGCTCCAAATTAACTAGGATACCAAGTAAAGGTTTCCACTTGTAAGAAAAATATTTATTGTAGTGGATTTCATTAAGTTTATTTCCATATCTGGGCTCTATCTTACTGCTCAGTAGCAGAATGACTAATCTTTTCAAAGGAAAAAATTACTGCATCTATATAATTTCTATGGGAACAAACAAGTGATTAAACACTCTTCTCACTCATTTTCTCCTTGGTCAAATAAAAAAGCTCCACCTAAGAGTCCCCAATGCAAAATGCTGTACCTAAACTTGTATGTACTGTCATCACTTCCTCCCTCCTATTTCACATCTAAAATAGACTTTTAATTTTATTTAAGTCTATGTTCTAATCCCTTGAAATATTCATAGAACTGTTCTCTCTGGGGGTGTATGAAGCCATTTTCAAACATCTGATGCAGTTTTGCAACCCACTTTGCCTAAAATTACAACAAGAGCAGCACTTAAAAAAAAAAAAATCCTGCATTAGAATAAGATTGATAAGAGCAAGGGAGAGAGGAAAACAAAACAAAGTAAAACCAAGAAACAAAACAAATTTCACGTAACATCAAAAAGGTACTTACATTGACCAATCCAAAGTAGTGTTCATTGATTGGAAACTGCTCTGGGCCAATGTCTTTTTCCAGAGCAGAGGCATTGGTGCCCTATGCAAAGAAAAAAAAAAAAAGAAAAAAAAGAAAAGAAAGAAAAAAAAGTCAAAACCCAAACCAGACAAAAAAATTAAAAAGAAAGAAATTATTTAGAATAGTAAGATTCTAAAGTAAAATTCTGGACAGTATCAAGATAGAAAATAATTCTTTCCTTTTAGCTATGATTAGCCAAGCTAACTCTGTCTTACTGATAGTCAAGCACAGCGGCCTCATGAACCACTGAAGATATTAGCATATCTGGATAGTGGAGCTGGCCTGGCATGGACCCTCTAGTAATAGATTACTAGGATTGAACAGGTCACAACAGTGGTTCTTCCCACACCCACCTCCCCCTTATTTTTACTGTGTACATGGTCATCTGGATCCCATTACTCTCTTGTCTCATAAAGGCAATAGTTCATCTTAAGTACAACCCTAAAAACCAGTTCCTAGAAGGCTAGTTCTCTAAAAATTTAAACAACTAAACATCTAAACAACTGTTTAGAATTAATAATTAACCTCTTAATTAACCATCAGCCAGTAACAATACTTGGGCTTCAGATGGGCACCCAGTTCTAGTAACATCACAGATGCTAAAAGCAAGTGTAATATACCTATTGTTTTGTCCTATCTAACATTAAAGAGCACATAAATCCAACAAACACTGTTAGATCTCTTAGTCACTGCCCTAGTGTGGCAAGTTATGTTCAGCTGTATCTTCACTCCAACACCAAAGTTGTTGAGGCAACTGCTGGTCTGTAAGTACAACCACTAATTTGGTATGTTACCTGTCATCTTGCTATATTAAAATGCCCATTTTTGAACAAGCTTAAATTACTAAGCAAGTAAGGCAGATTGCTGCCAAAGCAAATGTCATCACCCCTATACATATTACAAGCCTGGCTCCATCCTCTGACGCCCTTACTTCAGATACTTATAGACTTCAGATACTTATAGATACTTATTGATGAGCTCCCCTTACAAATGTCTCTTCTCCAGGCTGAGCAGGCCCAGCTCCCTCAGCCTTTCCTCGTAACAGAGCTGCTCCAATCCCTTACTCATCTTTGTTGCCCTCCACTGGAGCTGCTCCAGGAGCTCCACGTGTCTCTTGTCCTGGGGAACCCAGAACTGGACACAGCACTCCTGATGTGGCCTCACCAGGGCTGAGTAGAGATCACCTCCCTCAGCCTGCTGGCAAAGCCCTTCCCAATGCACCCCAGGACACCTCTGGCCTTCTCATCCACACGGGCACATGGCTGGCTCCTGGACTGTTTGTTGTCCACCAGAGCCCCGAGCTCCTTCCCTGCACAGCTGCTTTCCAGCAGCTCAGTCCCCAGCCTGTGCTGGTGCCTGGGGTTGCTCCTTCCCAGGTGCAGGACCCTGCACTTGCCTTCACTGAATTTCCTTTCTGCCCATCCCTCCAGCCTGCTGAGGCCCCTCTGAAGGGCTGCACAGCACTCTGGGGTATTGGCTGCTCCTCCCAGCTTTGTGTCATCACTGAACTGGCTGAGGATGTCTCTGCCCCTTCATTCAAGTTATTGGTAAGTTAAACAATTCCCAATATTGAATGGTGGGAGACACCACTAGTGTCAGGCCTCCAACCAGACCCAGTGTCACTGATAGTGACTCTCTGGGGTCAGCCAGTTCCCAATGTACCTCACCATCCACTCATCCAGACCACACTTCTCGAATTTGCCTATGAGGAAGATGTGAGAGACAGTGTCAAAAGCCTTGGCGAAGTCAAGGTAGACATTTGCTCAGACTTCATCAGCTAGAATTTTCAAAGTAACTGCTAATCAGATTTAGACTTCTCACGTCCCTTCTCCATCTTCTCCCCACGGTCTGATTTCTGTTTCCTCACTGCAACTACCATTACCACTGCTTGCCAAATTAGATTATTATTTCATGACAATTCATTAAAAGAAGATTTAGTCAACAGAATTAGCAGTGTGAAAGTCAGCACAGGTGCTCTTTAAGAATTTGCAAGCCTTGAAAGTAAAATACCTTTAAGTTGGCAGGTTCCAGAAAAGCCCCAAAGATTTCATATTTCACATCCCCTTCACAGATCTTTTTCCATTCTCTCTCTCTTTCACAGAGTTCATTGCTCAGACCAAGTGTATCTTACTTCCCAGAAAATCCCTTTGAGACTGAAGTACTTTACAAGCACAAGTCTACATGAGAAGATTTATGAGGGACATATGTTCTCACCAGACTCTGCTAAGCTTTGGTGAGAAACTTGGAAAAAAAGATTGATTGATACAAAGCAATTATTGGCTACCGTTCAACAGAGACGGCAGTGTGATAATTATGTAAGTCTCACATAAAGATTAGTTTCATTGCTTGGAAAGTCAGCCTTGCCAAGGATGCACATATTCAGCAAAGCATCCCAAGAGGGAAGAAGCTGATAAATATTTGCCTATCTGATACTAGCAGTGAAGCAAACAGCCATTGTTACCCTCAAAACCTTGTCTGATACATGAGAAACATGACTACAGAAGATTAAAGCAAGCTTCTGAGGAAAAACACCTTCATATTAAAACTCATCGTACAGCATTCAGATCAAAGCAAAGGTTTTCTTTGAATACACTTTTAACACTACAATCAAGTTTCCTAAGAGAAAAATGAAATGGGTGTTTTTCAAGTTTTGCAGGGAGTATTCTCCACACTGAAATAAATTCTCCCTCTACAGTTCATGGAAAATACTATCTCTAAAAAGTAATCTAATCTCCTGCTCCTTCATAAACTACAGGTTAGCGTATTCTGTTAGACAAATACAATGCAAGTGCTCTGCTAACTAGTTGCTCCTACACAATTCATTTGCTTTTCCTCCAGGGCCAGGGTTTCTTACTTCAGAGGATGCCAGATGGTTGGACAAACCCTTTCTCGTATTTAAATTTTCTTGTAAATATTGTGAGAAAGAGCAAGAATCAGGATTTACCAAACAAAATTATCATTGAAAACCAAACAAATTCATGATGTATGCTAACCGATCTTCATATAAAAACTCTACGTTGCATGGAAATTTCCAAAGTACCTGCTGTTGAAAAAAACACATGCTTTCCATATCTCATCATGGAGCTTTTTTACCTCTCCAAAACCAGGCCTTAGCAGTTGCAAATATAAAATAAAATACAGTGTGCCAGAGACTCAACCAAACAGTGAGACTAAATTCAATCTTTAAGCAAACTGACATAACCCACTAGGACTTCATTAGGAGTAGGGCCTTCTTGTATCAAAGGCAATTTCAATATGATTTATTCTGAGGTGTCCAAGAAGATACTGTTAAATCCATTGAAAAAGAAGTCTAGGAACATGGGTAAGAAGCACAGAGACCTGATGTTTCAAAGGAGGATATATTCCTCATATGGAGAAAAAAATGTAGACAGGCTACTTAGTAAAACTCAAACCATGTCACATTGCATTTAAATTACTTGTTTTGCATATGAAGTTTCCTCAATAAGCAGTTGACATGAGGACAGAAGAAGGAAATTTTTCCAAGAAAGTATACCAGAAACTGTTTACCCAGTCCAGGTTTAAACTGGAAAAAATATATTATTATGGTTATGTTAAAGGTGATTCAGAATTCAGTTTAAACTAACCATATCAAATGGAAAACATATTAGTTGGTCTACTGATGTTAATTGACAGCAAACATCAATCACGACTATTTAACATGGTTTTCAGCATGTTTGTGTTTGCTCTCACTCCCAGCAAGTAATTTTGATTACTTCTACAGTGAAAACCTGCTCAGACATTTTAATGCAACCACTTTCTATGGTTTTATAAATGCTTCAGCTAGGAGAAATATCCTACCACAGCTGAATCTAGTGTAGCTCTATAAAAATAAACAGGAGCAGCACTGTAGCTACAGAGCCTGAAATGAGGAGAGGCTGCATAAATCAACAAAGTGGGATTTGGGAGTATTAAATAAAGTCATATCAGAGTACAGAGACAGTAAAGGAGACTGGCTCCTTCTCAAAAGAATACACTAGTGAAGGAAATGCAGTGGAGTGACTGTGGTATCCAGACCTTATGAGAGTGAGAACTAGGTCAATGTGGAAACTCTACTACGTATTCTCTGGTGCTGGAACCTTGATTTCTCAGTTTTAGCACTTAATTCAACAATCAGTATTCAGCTCTCGTAAAATGGCAAAGACATACAGCTGGAGACATAGCCAAGCACAGGTCAGTTCTGGCCAAGATTTTTGCCACAGCATGGCTCCAAAAACATTTGGCCCATATGACCTAAACATTTTCCTCTTGTTATTTTGCCCTAGACCTTTCAAAGAATTAGACTGCTGGTTTTCTTTTCAGTTGAAATTTCTGATAATGGTGCTAAGTTTCATTTGTGCTTTGCATCACATGGAACAGATTAGGTAAAAAAACCCCCGCTGTTCCTTTACACTTCAGCATATATATATATA
>VZTT01016602.1:0-24868 GCA_013400855.1 Buphagus erythrorhynchus | reverse complement strand
ATCACTAAATAAACAGAAACAGTATGAAAAACAAAATTAATTAATTTTTTCTTTGTACAGAAAAATATGTCTGTACAAAAGACAAAAAAAAAAGAGAAACAAGAAGAAATACCTTGTTCAAAAGAAAATCTAAAAAATACAAAGCAAAAGCACATAAAAATTGAATAACTAAAACAGAAACTTAACAAATACACGAAGAACAAGAGATCAATGAAGGAAGATGGCTGGTTCATGACAAAGGGTTTCAGATCATATACATTCATAGACTAGATTTCTTTTTTCTTAGTGTTCAGGGAAAGTGAGAGCAACACAATAGTTTCCTGAAGGGAGAACGTGAAGACTTAAGACAAACTAACAGTGATGTTTGGGCTGGTAACAAAGAAATTAGAGTAAAAATAGAAGTGGCTTCAGGGCCAGGCAGCCTGAGTTTAAGGATTTTGGAAGGCACAGCACAGGGAAGGGAAAGAAAAAAGAAGATAAAGAAAGATGGGGAAGGCCTCCTGGCCAACAAATGGCAGTGACGGATAACTCAAAAGAGAGGAGGCAACTGTAAATAAAACCCCAAATTAGCTCCCAGAAGCAACACAAAGAATCAAGAGTAAAAGGAGAGCTAGCAATAGCACAGCATGCAGCATACATGCAGCTGCTTTCAATAGATGCATCACCTGTCGCCAGTGCTGAACTTTGGCTATCCTCAGGAACAATCTCAATTTTCAGAGAGATATGGTGAGTAACTGAAATAGCCAAACCAGCCTTCTTAAAAACTCACAGACATTAAGTGCCAAACTTGGAGCATTTCTGTAAGTTTTTAATGTGTAAGTCCCACAAGATGGTTGAATTTAACCAGATTAGCTCTCTCTTCATTCTGCAAAGAAATGTTTTTTATTCCTCCAGCAAAGCTATTTTGGGTCTTTTTTTGCCACAAGAAGAAAGAAGAAAAAGACAATTCTATGAAAACACAGAGAGGATCATAGTAAACAGCAGAAGAATTGACTGACTGAAAAACCACTGTGTATTCAAATTTTTTAGGAAAGATGATTTATCAAAATGTATCTAAAAAAATTTTTTGTATGTTTTTTCCAAAGAGCCTTCTGATCATTTAAGCAAATTATAAGAGCTTGAAAGGAGAGGCTTTTTTTGTTGCTGGGCACACTAAACTACCTCTATTTACAGATCTAAGTATCACATATACCACAAATAACTTCAGCCCTTTACTGTGTGGTTTCCAAGAAATGGATAAAAATTGCAAGACCTGAAATCCTGAACCACTTAAAACCTTGGACAAAGTTTTTAAGGTACTCAGTCTTACATAGCTGTTAAACTTGATTTTTTCAAAGCACAAAGCAACCAAGTACTGCAAGTGAGATTCTAGTCAAGTGTTGCAAGTCCAGTGTCTATATCCCTAAGTAATTAAAAAAAAATACTGACCTTTAAACTTTCCAGGATTAGATAGATTTTACCAAACTGCAATTCAATATTCTCTTGTGAGTCTTTCTGTATCCCCAACTTAATTGTTCTTGGATTAGTGGCACCCAGCCTTTTGCTGGAAGTAGCAAAACCATTGGTTTTGGCCAGTTTCCTTCTTCAGAACACATGGCATCAAGATGGTCTCATGAGTCAAAATGAAACTAAGATTTGCTTACAAACTATTAACTTCTTCAGTTACATTTTTGTCTAGACCACCTAGACTGCATATATGGTGCCTCAGAGCATTTTAAAAGCAAGGGACCTTCTAAACTTCATCACTGCTGCACCAGCTGGAATACTCTGATAATCTGGAGACAGAAGTAGGAATATGCTTATAAATTAAATCTCCATACAAGGTGACTAATGAGGGCTGCAGCTATGTTGCAGGACAGGTTTAGAATTTAAAAAAATTTGGACAGTATTTTTCTTTTAGAGAAATCCTCTAAGAAGCTGAGACAAGTGCAAGATTCTGCACATGAAGAGAAGAATCACCATGTACAAAATGAGAAACAGCTGACTAAGGTAATAGCGTTTTAGAAAAGAAAGAAAAGGGAAGTCTCTGTGTAGTGTAAGATGAATAAGCCACAGGTATGTAGTGTTATTCAAAAAAAATCCCTAAAACCACAACAACAAATGTTGACAACATAATAAATTCTTGCAGGTGGTAGTCTACAAGATCTTAAAGTAACTTTCCCATTTAACTTGTCAGTGGTAAGACATCTTACATCCAGGTTTGGGTGCCTGGTTTCAAGGAAGATAAAGGTAACTAGAAAGAATCCAAGAGAAGCCAGTCAAAATGGAAGATTCAACTCTAGAGAAAAGTGATCTATAAAAAAGGGTTGAATGGGGTTGTGTTGCATAAGACAGAAAAGGCTGCATAATGCAGGAAAAGGCATGACAATATTTTCAAGTCTACAGTTTGTTGCAGAAAGGAACTAGTCTGTTCTTGGTCTTAGCAATGGACAGGCTGAGAAGCACCAAGGTCAAATTACTGTAATGTAGATTCTAGTAAGACATTAGGAAATGTGATGTAGTTCATATCATTGGAAATCTCCAACTTTGGCTGACCTACATCAGAAATAACACAGGTTTATAATATTCAGTGGACAGTTGGAGACTTTATTATCCTAGGATACTTTATATACAGCTGTTATGAGACCATTAATTGTGAAATAAAAAAAATCAAATAACTGAAACATGCAATATCCAGTAATGGCTGGTTTGAAACCCTTAGCACAACTTTTCTGCAAGGGCTGAGTGTACCCAAGAACATGCTTACAGTGGAGTCCTGACAATGGGGATGCTTCTTCCCCAGAAGCACTGATATCCTGGGGTGTTAAGTACATAATATACATAAATGTATGTAAGTGTATCTACAAAACAGCTAACCAAGGACAGTTTCTGAGGCTAAAGGAAGGTCAGCAGAAGAGAATTGGCTGACTGCTTCTCTGACTGGCCAGGACTTAGAATCCACAGACTGCAGCTCTTCAAACCCATCAGAACCTCACCTCCTGTGTGTCACTTACCCCCCACGCACAGTTAATCAGGACCTAGAGTCTGCTTTTAATGTCATCTTCCACAATACAGATTCACTCAGCCTTGCTGAGCTATAACTAAGAGGTTCCTTTACTGAGGTATTTATCATAACCACTGGTTTACTTTTAATTCAGCAAAATGAAGCCAAAGGCTACGTGCATCTAAAAAAAATACACTCTACAGTATGCATTGTGTTCATGAATTGTCCATTTGTACTTACTTTCTAAACAGCTAGTAAGTACATAATAACCACTTTAGCCATTATAAGGTATTCATACAAGACAAGCCTCAGCCATCACTTGAGGTTATACTTTGAGAATGATATATTAGGATGTTTCTGATTTTGCATATACTCTTTTATCCAATAAAAAATGTCTTTTTTGGACTTCTGTTCATCTTTTGATGGAATGCACACTTTCTGTCTGTTAGTCCAGTACCCATTTGTCAGCCATACTCTCAAGCTTCTCATTACTTCAGAAAGTTATTCCAATGATTACATTTCATATTCTCCATACTTTTCCTATTTTTGTTTCTATATTCTATGTGATATTGAAATTGTGCACTCTTGAGATTATGTTTCTAAAACTGCATTGCTTGAACTCTAATCTTATCAGATGTAAAAATTTATTTTCCTTTATCAATCTAAATATGCCTTCAGATAACTGTTTTTATTGTCTGGCATGTATTATTTTGCCTTTATCTGTATTTATGGCAAGATATATAAGACATGAAGAAATATACAATGCAGGTTGTCCAAATGAATAAATCCAGTTGAAAATCATAGTGATCAATTCTGTAACTGAATAATATTCTTTTGATTCCTGTATGAAACAGGATTTTAGTATTTTCACAGCATTAAAATTATAGGGGTTTTTTTGTATGAAGCATTTTCCAAATCTGTTTGTAGTTTGAATCTTCATTCTGCCAATGCCCTATATTCAAACAAATCCTGCAATGTGTCTCTAAAATCATGCTATTAAATAAACAAAAAAAAAATGCCAACATTTATTCTTATTTGTTTCCTGAACGTAGAGACTCCTAGGCTTTTGTTTTTTCTCTACAACCAGTTTCTAGGATGGTTAGAAACTCTTTGTTTGTTTGTTTGCTTGCTTGTTTGTTTATTTAAAAGTGAAAGCTGCAATTCACAAGTGTTCACATAATTCCTGATGAATTGTATGAATGTTTTCATGCAGAAAACCGGCTATTTTTCTGAAACTCGTAACTATAAAACTATGAGAAGAAAGAGTAACATGAAACTTCAAAATCAATCCAAGGAACTGCAACTTTTTTTCCAAAGGATATCTATACAACAACTACCAGGAGTAACTGAAATATCTCAGACAACACCTTGTATCAGAGAAATCTGAATCTGTTTAGATTATTCGGTTTATTTATTGTCAGAACATTATGAAGTTCTAATTGGAATATTTGAAATACTATTACAAAATCATGAAAGGAGGGGAATTAATACCTGGTCTCAACAGAATTCTAAAAGAGAAAAATATGGTCCACAGAGCTTGTTAGCCAGATCAGTATAAATGTATGTCAGTACATTATGAAATGGTTAGATGTTCTTCACTGCACATAACAGTAATATCCCTAGGCCATAGCTGCTGCATGAGCTTAACTAAGAACTCAAGGCTGTACCTAAAGCCCATCAACAGAGAAATATACTGCAGAGGATTTCAGTAAACATGAAATGCCAGCATGCCTGTCTACCTTTGAACCAGCATTTGGTACTTGAGTCATTGGGTTATTTCACAGAAACAATAACCAAAGAGAATTACAGCATTGTAGGGGCTACATCACATCCCAAGTTGGTGCCTGCAGTCTACAAGTGTTATGAGGCAGGTAAGTTGAACATCCTGGGGACTAGACCTACCTTCTCAGTGAACATGGCCATCATGCCCACATAAGAATCCCACTGATTCCTTCAGGCACAGTTGCCTTCATCCACTCTAACCATTCAGAACAAGTTTTAGCTCTTAGCTCTCATTAAGCAAAGCAGTGAATAATAACTAGAACTATTCCTATTATTATAACTTAGGGTACAAAACTGGTAAAGGACAATAGAGGAATTTTGTTTCATTCTAGAAAGTTGTGCATTTAAATATTTACTACAAGTAAATGTGCCAAGTGGAAACTTCCCCCGCCAAATATTTTTTTCTTACTGGCTAGCTCCTACTGTGTCTGTCTCAGCATGTGAGAGCTTATCCAGTGAATATATAGTACTAAGCATCTTTTGCAAGTGAGTTAAATACTGCCCCTGTCTTTCTGCTTCACTACACTTGTTTTGATACTTCCCAAAAAGACTAGCAATCTCTACCATCTTTAGGAGATCAAAATTACAGCCCAAGAAACCAAATATCAGGCAGACAACTTAATAGCAAACATATATCAAAAAATGCTGGCTAGACAGGTTTTTAAATTAATTCAGCTAAATTTCCATATTTTTTTCCCTTCAGGATATGAGAGAAAACATTGGACAAACACACACAATAAACTTTGTCAAGTAAGGATTACCATTGAAAACATAATCTAAATTGCTTTCAGGAAGGGACAAGTATTTTAGGACCAATTGCTGCCTCTCTCTCTCTTCCCCTACTCCCCTCACCACTCCTGAAAATCACCCAGACATCATCATTTGTATTTTGGTTTTTTTGTGTTTTTTTGTTTTTGTTTTTGTTTTTTCAAAAACCTTCTATGAACACTCTAAAGTGGAATGGGAAAGAATGAAGACCAGAACACCTTTTTTTAAATTACTGAGTTCAACCAGGTTAAAAAACTTAGAACTTAAAACTACTAGTATGTAGCATTACATAGAAAAACATACTATATTGCCTAAGAACTACACAGCTATTTCTTAGTCCACAAATTGTCAGTAGCTTAATTTTCAAGCACTATATTATAGTGCAGGAACAAGGTCTGGGAATCAGCATCTCAGCATCTTTCTAGATAGATTTCTACAGATGTCCTAAATCAAACTAGAACTGCAAATATTCAGGTTTAAAAAAGGCAAAAGGTTTACTTTTATACCTCTAGCCTTCTGGAAGGTTGTCATAGCTCCTTCTATAGATCACTGAGTTCAAGTCCATCACCTCATCAGAGTGGACACATTTTTGGAGGAGCCATAATGCAGTGTTGCCAACACTTGCAAGAATTTGTATTTTTCTTACAGCCCTAAATTCCTGTAGCCATCTGAAAACTCCACTGTTTTTGCCTAGAAGAATTTTGAGTTCCTGAAGGTTATCCAGAAAAAACTAAATGTAACCAACACAACATAGCATCTCTAAAAGCTAAATACACAGACCTCAAGGAATATGTAGCCTTAAGACATCATTAACATTAAATTGACTGCACCTTCTGTCACAATACCATGAGCTAGAGTTGCCTTGAAGTATGAATCCTTGTATGCCTTTTCTGATTGGGGCTCTCCTTCTTCCCTTCAGTCTCTCCATCTCTCAGATGCTACTTTTGCAGGGTATACTGGCAATGACAGCTGAGCAGCACACCATTACAATAACCTCATGAGTTCTGCTGTGAATCACTCTTTGGGAGAAGCATGCTGCATACAAGTGCATCTGTCTGAAGCACATGAAAAAATCAGAGTTCCTAGTACTTTATGCCAAGGTCTTATATCCACCTATGAGTGTCCAGTTACCCTTCATGTGGTGCTCTTTTATACAGTTTGCAAGGCATCACATCCACCATTAATCAGCAGTAAAAACTGGAGCCTGCCTCAGAGTGAAGGTAAGTGCACCAGGGTTTTCTCCTCAGTCCTGTTTCATTAACCGCTCTTAGCAGTATTTGTGGCTCACTGGACTGGAAATCATTAAGAACATTGAAAAGTTCAGAAACTAGTTACTGTTGGTGAAGAAAGGTGAGCACCCAGGTTATTGTACCTCAAATCTGGATTTTGTGTTAATTCTTTTAGCCCCAGAACTAACTCACTCTCTCTGCATTTCAAAGTAGGCATTTCAAAGGGAGGACGGAGGTTCAAATCAAAACTATGCATGGGATTTCCCAGGCATCTCATTTGCAACAAAAGAGCAATCCCACTTAAGTGGAAGTGTGGACACGTGGAAAGGGAGCAGGCTTGCACTCTCTCACTCAGACCCTGAAGGAGCCAGGCCTCTGGGGCTGTGCTGTTACCTTACCCTAGAGACAGGCTCCATTCTCCAGGGCAGATGAATGGTATGTGTAGCATTAGCAGCACAAGGCATGCTGGGGCACCACATGGAGGGAAGCTGGTAACTGTGTGTAGCTGCTCTTGAAGAACCTGGAAATAAGGGTGAAAAATACAGACTAAAAAAACAAAATGAACAAAACCAGGATTCTCTTCTGTTTGCATTGGGATGCTTAGCATGCAACCATTTCTTTGGCAAGTTTGCTACTGCCTCACTGTATCAAAAAGTCTTTGACAAAGTCTGAGCTTTTCCTCCTCCCACCAAGAAGTTTCAAAACCCTAAACCAAATTAGGTGCTCCAAGTTTATTAGAATTAAAATTAAACCCAAACACAATGCAGAAAGCATCATTTCAACTGTTCCATGGAGAGAAAAGTGGCAAATTGAACATAACAAACAAAAATATAAATGTTTCCTTATTCCCTCCTAATTGCCTAGTCTGATTTAGAGAAAGCGAAGTGATTCAAGAGTACTTTACAAACACCAGTCCTCTTCGAGCAGCATGCAGTGCAAGTTAAACCCTGTTAGCTCTAAAGCCAAGACTCCCTAGACCAGGCACTTAGCATCGGGATCCAAATGAGTGTTATTAGGCATCTAAACATCCTCCTATTCTGTGTAATCTGGGGAGCTCCTGGCCCTAGGAGACCACAGGGTGCCTGCCTGAGAGGGTTAAAGAGGGTGATCCTGATTTGATGTGGATTCAGGACCCAACTTCAGTCCTTTCGCAGTATTATTAAGGCAGGAGGAAGGGCAGGCGGAGGAAGGGCGGGCCACGGCTCCGTCTGCAGCGCGCCTCGGCCGGGGTCAGACCCGCTCCGGGGGGGCCTCGCACCGGTCCTGCATCTCCGTCCCTGCCCGACCCACGCCCGGGCTGCTCCAGGAAAACTCCTCGGGACATCGTCACTCTCCGTCGGCCAACTCCATCCCAGGCACTTCCCGGCGGAGCCTGCCCGGCTCCCCCGCCGCCGGGGCAAGGGACGGAGCCGCGCGTTGGGCTGCGCCCCCGGGGCAGCCCCCCAGCCGGCCCCCGCAGGGGCTGCCGTGCCGCCCGCCCCCCCTCAGCACTCACCATATTACAGATGGAGGCGATGTTTCTGACAGTCATTAGTCTAAAGGTTGCAGCGATCCCACACCGCCATCTTTATAAGGTGAAAACAGCCCCGCTCATGGTGGGAAGAGCGCAGGAAGGGATAGGGGGCGGCGGCGGCTCCTGCTCCGGGGCTGGGATAAAAGCAAGAGGAGGGGACTGCACCGGCACCCTTTACGCCCGCAGAGCAGCGAGAAGGACGGACCTTCCCGGCCTCCCACCTCCGGGCGAGTGACCGGGAGCTTCAGCAGCGCGGGGAGAGCGGCCGCATCTCCGCTCCTTCCGCCTGTGCCTCTCGCACGGTCCGCAGGGCCCCGGGCTCCCGCTGGAGCTCTCAGCCGCGCCTCTGCGCCAGCCGGCACCGCGCTAATCTCTCCCTTCCTCCTCCTCCTCCTCTTCCTCCTCTCCCGGCGGCTGCCGTCGCCGCTCGCCGCTCCATCGCAGCGCCTCGCCCGCTGATCCGCTCTGACAGCGCCGGGGAAGGGAAGGGACGGGAGGGGAAGGTCAGAGGCAGTGCCCGGCGCGGGGCACCCCAGCGGGCCCGGCGGGGCGGCCGCCGCCGCAGCCGCAGCCAATGCGCTGCGGGGCGAGGGGGCGCGGGGCGGCGCGCCCAACGCCCCTCCAGACGGGCTCTCCGAGAGGGGCCGTGGTGCTTTAGTCGCCGGGCCTGGAATGGCCACGGGGCTGAGAAACCCGGCCTCAGTGCCTGCATAACCATACCGGCAGGCAGCAGGTGAAGGACAGGAAGGCAGAGTGCAGGCAGGAGGACGTAGATGTGTGACAGTGACGGCGGCACTGTACTTTGGGGGGGACATGCTCACCCCACCTAACTAGAGATACACAGGAGTCCAGGCACTTGCAAAATCCAGAACAGTAGGCTGGAATGTAATTTACTGCCCACAGTTGGTGCTTGGCATTGCCATTGATGCAGATAACATTTATCTTCACAAATGCAGCTTTGGGACTGTGTCTACACCACATGTGCAAGTGTTCACTCACAAATTCACAACATGTGGCCTTTATACAACATGGTTAATGTAATAATCTCAGTTTCTCTTCAGGCCCATGCCTTTCTCCAAGGTAGAGCAGCATGAGTATATTAAATTCACACACGTGATAATAGGCACAAGGTTGTTAAATAGCTAACTTGAGGTCACATAGCAAATCTTTGAGAGAAGCAAGAATAGAGTTCAGCTAGGGCAATGCCATCTTCGATTTCCCCTTCACTTAGCAGATGTTGCTTTTTTTCAGCAGGAGCTTAAGGCCTGTTTATTGTTCCCCTGCTATGCTGAGGAAATCATTCAAATGAAGAGAGAACTACTAATATTTCTACAGCCACCTCTGCTCCTAACAGCACGTGAAGTGTGGCATGTTCATGCTTGGTTATGCCTTTCATTTCATCATCTTAGAATAAAATAGTTGCAGCCTATAGAGCCTGGATCCACAGGCTTTATTTACAGGAAACATTCTGAAGTCCCTATTTTTTTTAAATTACCATTTCAAAAGATCTATGATTACTAGGAAAAATCTGGCATCAGCAGTAACATCTAAAGATAAATTCCTGCCCTGAGAATGCTGTTAGGTAAGTGGCCTTAATCCAGCTCACTGCGGACAAATGCCCACTTTATAAAAATGGTATCAAATTTGGCATTATTTGGTATCCTGTTGACAGTTTCAGCAAAGAAACTCAAAATTGAATTGTCACAGAGACAGAACTTTCTTTCCTCTCTAAGTTGGATTAGTTGTATTAAATCATTGCAGACATTCAAAATACAGGATGGAGAAAGATTTTTGGACATAATGGAGTGAAGTCCCCAGGGCCACTAAACTGCTTCATAAATCCACAAATCACTATGCAAAAGAGCCATAAAACAACATCACTGAGAAAAAAAAAATCTTTGGTATAATTCTATTAAGTTCATCATCTTACATTATGTGTGAATTTGATCCCAAGTGTTTAATTTTCTTAAACTCAGAGGACTGGATTACACATAATATGACAGGTTTTCTCAACATAACCAAGGAAAATGGGAGTTAAGCCAACGTGTCAGAATTGAAGTAATCAAGGTCTGATTAGTTTCCAGTGCATTTCTAAGTAGCCTGCAGAGACTGGACAGTACTGCACTGTACCTGGTTTTCAAAGTCTGATGCCTGTTATTACACAAGCCTAATCATGTATTCTTTGCTGAAGCCTGCTTATTCCAATTTACCGAGGAGAATCATACTTGCTATCAGTGAAAAGTTATGGAGCAAACAAATGGTTTGAAAGGTGATTAAAAATTTAAATGAAACAAAATGCAGTATCTAATAAATCCATTTGCCTCACATATATTTTAATGTCAATAACATTATTTCCATAATACAAACCCCAGAGAAATCGTAAAAAGTGTGAAAACAAAAAAGAAAAAATACTTTTGCAATTCTGTTTTTTTCAAATGCCAATTACTTGACTTCAGGGTAGGTTTTCAGTTGTTTCTGTTTGTTAAACTTTTTTTTTTTTTTTGACACAAAATTAAATTGCTGCTGATTAAACACTTATTGGTTGTTCAACGAATATTTGTAAACATGCACACACATAATCCTGTGAAGAATTCAGTATCATATTTCTTAATGCTAATATAAATACTTTCATTTCAAGGTGGACACATTTCATGTATTTTTTCTGAAGATTAACAATAAAAATAGAGAATAATATACAAGTGTTTATGTGTCAGTTTGACAATAGTCCAGCACTGTCTTTTTTGCTCTTCAGACATATCAAAACAGGAAAGAAGAAAGAAACTTTTGTGCTGGAAATGGACTGGTATCTGTTTTTGTTTTCTTCTGCTGTTGTCATTTTCAGAAATAGAGGAATATTTCTGTAGCTGTTTGAAGATAAACAAATGCTATGCAATGCAACAAATATTAGTTACAAACTTTATAGGAATCGTATAAATAAAGAACAGTGCACAATTGTTTCCACTCTAAAGCATTGCCCTATCTCCTTACAACAAACAACCAGCCCTGTGTTTCTTCTGAGTGTTAGACAAAGAGAAGGAAAACAAAGGACTATTTATAACCTAAGAGTGCTTATATAATTTCTGTTGAAAGGTCAAAAAATACCTCCTGCATTTAATTTTAGATCCACCTTGGTCTCATCTGGTTTTACACTTGAACATTTCTATTTCACCACATAAAATATGGACCTATTGTAAATATCCTCCTTGGCTAGCAGAGGTGTGGACTTCCATAACCTTTTCCATCTGATTTTTTCAGAGTATTTTGCAAGCAAGTATTTTGCACTCAGAGTTGTCAAATTATTGGGTGGCAAGTTAATATTACCTTCTTTTACAAAGCAAGAAAATTGCCAGCAGAAAATTAGTGGCTTGTCCAAAGTTACACAGGAAAGTTGGTAGCAAATTTGAGACCAGAATATCTGCTCATTCTCTGCTACAAAGAGGATATTGCATTTCCTCTCCAGAAATCTTGGAAATTTCCATAGAGCGTTCATTTATATTTTTCTTATAATAAACTTGGATCCAGAAGTGGGTAATCATCAGCCAGTTTTGCTGAACAAATGTTTGGAACAGATCAAATTTGGGATATATTTCCATCCAATTAAAAGGTCATTTTACTGGAAAAGGGAATTAAAACAATATTAAGGTTTTCTGGAAGCATGGAAAATATATAAGAATTATAAGAGAATTCCAATATCTGAAATACTTGCAGTGCTGACAATGTAGGTTTAGAATTTTACCATTTCTTAATGTTTTTTATCTAATATTATGTTCTACCAAAAAATAGCAAAATATCTTTAACAAAATGGCAAATGTGTAGACATAAGAATGAGAAATCAGGATTTTCCATGAAGCTTGGCCTCATTTCTGAACAGACTGTTGACTTTAGTGCAATGCCAAATGCCAGCTTGCAGCCTATGGATTGAATCTGTGGCACATGGCTCATAGCAGGTCCATGGAAACCACTCCATCTGCACCTGAAATTCTAATGGTAAGAGTGAGTTGTAGTCCATGAAGAACTCATGTAAATCCACAGAAAATGTAGAGAGTCTAAAACCAAACAAATCAAACCATCTTTGGAATTACTATTCTTTAAGATTGTCATCTTCAAAGCAACCTCTACCCAACATTTTCAAATTATCTGAGAAATTTCTCTTCATTCAAAATACTGTAAAACTTAGTGTTTTGGTAACAGTATGACTTGTCAGGATTCTAAAGATAAAGCATGGAAAATAAAGCTGCATTAAATTGATCCCTAAATCTTGCCTACCTTTTGCTACTTTAAGCATGTTGGCAAGTCGAGAATACCATCTCTTACTTTTTCTCAGAAATTGCTACTTTATAGAAGAAAACAAAACACATTTACAGCATCTGACATCATCTTTTTTTGGCCAGATATCAGATCTGAAAGCCCAAAGACGGCAGAATAAGACAGATGCAAATACATTGATGTCAATGTACCAAAAACTGACTGAGTAGATACAAGGGGTCTAATAGTTCTAGTGAAAGCCATTAAATTCTATTCTGTGAAGAGGTTGTGAAAGCCTCTGCAGTCAGTCCACTGTCAATAATGTCCTAGAGCTGTGATTATCTCATATCTTACTCCTGCCCTTTTCCTTCTGCTTAAGTTTCAAATATACTGTGTTAAGAGCTTGGAACAGTGACAATAAGAGAACTTCAGTGTATTGCTTCATCAGTTTAAATAATATTAACCTTCCCCACACTCATTACTCAAGTAAAAATATTCCTACCTTTCTAGAAGGAAGAATCTTGAAGAATGAATCTTCATCAGGTATATTATTCAGCAAGAAAGCTCGCTAACAAACTTTACTGGCATTTTTCTTACCTATACAAAATGTGCTTTCAGATGGAAAAATACTATTTAAATTCTAATCATACTTAGAATTAGAATTAGGCTGGAAAGAGATAACCAAAAATTTTAATAATGGAAATAATTTATCAAACAAAAAGAGACTTGATGAGCAAAAATAACAGAAAACAGAAGTTTTTTACAGAAATATATTATTTCTTCCTCTGAAAAGGAAATAATGATTCTGGCTTCCCTTCCTCTTCTCCAAAGATTTTATTTATTATTTTTATTTTATTTTACAGGCTCCAGTTTTAACTCACAAACATTCTGAGGACAAAAAAAACAAAGGACAGATAAGATGTAAGTAGCATTTAGTCTATTTTCAACAAGAATTTAAAATAGCCTTTACATGTAGTTGAATTGTGCATAAATTAATTAAATTACATTATCATCTTGAAGTTTTAACCAAATTACACACATACACACTCACACACACATGTATGTATATATACATAAAAGGCTATTATTACATTTTAAGATTCCAAACCTGACAATTATTTAATGCCACTGAGTACTGTAGTCCACCTGCAAAGACTGACAGTCACAATGAGGTTTTACTTGATTGATTTTCCTTCATATCAGTGTGGAGAAAGACAGTAAAATTGAAGTGAAACATTCATGACAATTGCACATAGTGTAAACTCATGATATTGTTAAACAAGTCATTTTCAAGAGTCTTTCTTCTGTGAGAAGCATGAAAGCAGTGACTTTGAGACTTAATTCTTGCATCTGACAAAGAGAGACTTGGTTAATTGAAACACCACCCTTCAAGATTTGAACAAGTTAGTTCAGCTCATCCAACTCCTTAAAAAGCTCAACACTAATCTACAAAATAACCAAGACACCCTGCTGCCACTTAATACATTTCAAAATGTCCTCCCAACAACTGGATTTCCTACAAATTCTGCTCATGACCAGGCCTGTATTTCTCCCATTCAGTGATCCAGGGTAATCTCAAAATAAGCCTGTACCTAGATCCACCAATATTGTGGTCTTTCCCTCAAGTCCCCAAAGCACTCATATTGCAGGCAGCCTCAGTGCCCAGCTGAGAAGCTCATTCAGATAAAAGTTACATCCCATACACATGGAAACAGCAGATCTGCCTGCAGCCTTGCAGGTAGCCACTTAGTGGTTACATCATTTTTTCCAGGAAATGGGAGAACTAACCCACAAGTAAAGAGGCTCAAATCCACATCTGACCTTGCAGTAATTTATTAAAGGACAGTTATTTTATTCTATAGGGAGGGTATGGAAAAGAACAGACAGGTCAGGTAGACTTTTCATTCCTTCTCTTGAAGTTGTACCGCTATCAGACACAAAAGTTAGTTTCATGGAGCCAGAGAGGAGGCAAACAATGCAAACTTTGTATGGGGAAAACAGAAGAAAGCTTGTGAGGGGCAAGAAAAAGGTATAGGATTATGTGAATGATTAAAATGCCCACCCCAGGGAAGAATAGTGATCACTGGTTTGCTGTGGTATGCTGGTTTTCTGTGTGACAGAAGTGGCAGTTTATATTCTGTACTGGAAAAGAAGAAACCAAATGACATAAATCCCACTTTAGGCACAAGCGCTAAAAATTTTAAGGTTGGTTGCCACTTTACCTTTTTGACTACATTACAGAAAAGGACTGATCTGACTTAGGTATCTGACTGTAGAAAATAGTCATTGCAAAGGAGCCCACTTGAAATAACTTAAAACTACATGTCTCACAAATTTATCTCCAGAGACTGATTTGTGTAGAGACCTGAGACAGGTGTTGAATCTTGACGTACATACAATAAACTGGCACAGGGTTAATCTGCAACAGTATTTTGAGTGTCGAGAATTAGACAGAGGAGGTAACTAGAAGTGGTAGGAAACAATTTCTAGAGTCATCCCTTGATTGCAACTATGTGACTATTTGTTTCAGGCTGCATCAGATTGGTTTTGCTCTGTTGAGAGTAATTTAAATTCAGGGTTCAGATTAGGAATAGAGGCGAACTCGTTATTTTCTTTCCACACACTTTACAGGTGCTGCGCTGGCAGTAACTCGGCATAAATCAAGACATACTGTTTCTCACTGAGAGAGGAAGGTATGAATTATCAGCAATATACACATCTATTTGAGAAGCAGGGACTTCCATTCAATTCAGTTTGGACAACGCTCTCAGGCACAGGGTGTGACTCTTGGGGTGTCCTGTGCAGGGCCAAGAGTTGGACTCGAAGATCGCGATGGGTCCCTTTCAACTCAGTATATTCAATGACATGTTGTGACTCCTACCTACCAGCTTTGCTGTTCAACACACAAAGTCTCTGCGCTACAAACTACTAATTCCTCGTTTATGCTAATCTGCTCTTACTCACTCCAAAACCTCTTAGTAGCATCCCCAGACAGGCAGCCCATTTTATCTGGGGCAGAACAGCAGCAGTGCTCTGCACCCGTGCTGGGGGCTGGCTCTCAGGACAGGCCTGGTGCCACCGTGTCACCCCTGGCGCGCAGCCCAGCGGAGCTGCATGTGCTGTCCGTCAGGGCATTAGTGAGGCTCGGGGCTTTACCTCACCATCCTCAGACAGCTCCTAAGCCTCCTAAGCAGGGCTTAGACAGGAGTTTAGTCAGAGATCAGCGGTATTTAGTGACTCAAAACCGCTACACAGCTGCTACTTCGCAACGAAGACACTTTTGTTTCCCGGAGTTAAACATCTCCGGGCAGCCAGAACTCGTGCTGGGCAGGAATGGACGAGGACGTCCCTACAAAAGCCTTATTCCGACCGATCGGGGCCGCCGCAGGAAGCGCAGCTGAGCAACCGGGCAGGCCCCTCAGGCCCAGCCGTGTCCCGGCTCCGGCACGGCTCCTGCGCCTTCTGCCTCAGCGGGGCCCTGCTGCCCCGCCCCATCCCGCCCCGCGCGGGGTCACGCGCGCTGGCCTCGCCAATAGGCAGCGGCGGCTGGAGCCGCGCGCGGTCTCGCGGGAGCGCGGGGCGGTATTTAATGCCCGGTGAGGGAGCGCTTTTCCTCTTTGTCGGCTGGCTATGGGCGCGGTAAGACGTCTACGGCTGCTCTCAGGGGGAACCGCCCGAGCGGAGCTGTGGGCCTGGGGTCGGGGGGTGGAACCTACGCCGCTTTCCCTTCACAACTTGCACTCTCGGAGCTTGGCGGTGCTCCAGGGAGTCAACACAGGGGGATAGAGAAGCTCTCCCTCACTAAAACCCAGTGCGGAGCCCTTCCCTCCGCCCTGCATCCTGTCGTGAGGTACAAATGGCCCGTCCCTCCATTCCCCCCCGCACGGTCCCCTCGCTGCCCGGCTGATGCCTCTGTCCTTCCGCAGTGTGTCCCGAGGTACCGGCGAGCCCTTCTAATGCTCCCGATGGGCAGGAGGCCGAGCGCGGCAGGCCCGGGCAGGGGGAAGCGCTGGCGATCTGCGCTCACGCCTTTGGACGCCTGTGGGTGAGGGGCGCACCGAGCCCGTCACTACTCACAGCCTGGGGCTGGTAAGAAAAGGCTTCGGGCTTCAGAAGTGGAGGACTTTGAATCCTGAGACTTTTAAAAGACAAACATGAATCCTGAGACTTTTAAAAGACAAACAGATAAATGGCGGTGCTGCCCTGTGTCTCTGAGCCAAAATAACTGTCTACATTTGCACTTTTCTGTTCTTTGAATCGCAGCTATTGAGACCTTAAATCTGAATCTCTGCATTTATTTAGTTTTTTTATAGGCCACATCAAGAAAATTGCAAATGTAACCTGCAATGTTTAGACTGTAGGCACGTAGTACTTCGGCTCCAATTTCCTGCAGTCTTCTACTCCACGTGTAACAGTGTCTTTGATGTCTCTTGGTTGAGTGCTGTATAATTTGTAACAATGTGTATATTTATATATGTACACTGTAATATATATCTGTAGGTAGACACAAGGTAGCAATGAATTGTCTGGTAATGATCCAGTGAAATCTACACGTTTATAGCTTACGTCGGTAGTAAAAGGTAGCTTACCTCAGCACTAAAAGGAATTTAGACTTAAAAGGCTATCCATTGTTTATGATTGAAAGTATACTTTAAAGATGTTAAAAATATGTTCTGTGTAGATTAACTGGGCTAATGAACATGCCTTTTCAACATATTAAACCTTTTGCTCTAGGTTTTGATTTGATAATGCACTTTTTGTAAATTACTTCTGCAACTCCATGGAAAATTAATTTTAAAATGTTTACCAACATAGTAGCAGCTCTGTAGAATATGGCTTTGAGAAGGTCTGTAGTTAAACATTAATTATAATTTTACAATCTTTTGTGTGTTGTTTAGAGGCCTCATGTAGCAACCTCGTACTTGAGATGTTTTAGACACGGGTAATCACATCTAAATGTGAAGCAATGCTCAGGACTTCTTAGGAATAAATAATGCCTTCTACTGGAAGGTAAGTGTGCTCTCATCTAATGACAATTGCTGATGTTTTTAATATTGCTCTTTAATAATTTACAAATTTCAAGCAAATTGTAGTATCTCAAGCAAATAGTAAGTTCAGATCATCTTAGTTGATAAAAAACCCAATATAATATACTAAAATCTACTCCCCTTTTATGCTTTGCCCTCTTAAGTCTGGCAGTGTCTTAAGTGGCCAACACAGAGGGGTATAAAAGTTCTCTTGCAAACCCAGAGGGGAGGTTGAAACTCTTCTTTGGATCATGCTTAGGAGGAACACAGGATTATCAGGTAATAGTGGATGCATTGTCTTCTATTCCTGAAGGAGTTTAATTTGCTTCTTGCTGGAAAACAAAGCAAAATAGCTTTGACTGGTGAAAAACTTGTGTAGTACCTGTTAGAACTTTATATAGATTTAGCCAAAAATAAATAGCAAAAAAATCAGAGGAAAGCCAATGGTACTTACTGGGTCTGTTTATTCTAATATGGCTGGTACTCTGGAATGGAATCCATACTAATGGTATGGGAAAAGAAAATCCCATCCTGTACAAACAAAGTAATTTATTTTGAGAAATGGCTGTGGCCTAAGGGTTAGTGTCATGTAGAAGGTTCATGTAGCTCAACCTTGAGGCAGTTACCTGTTTTGTGTGTGCATGTTGCTGACTGCAATTTAAGTAGAACTTCTTTTACAGGGATGAAAACAACATCTGCCAGGAGCAGACATTAAACTTCAGTTTAGGATTTCCTGAGCAGGTGATTGCTGACTTCATACGAGATGATTCCAGTTGTCACCTCTTAAGTATTGTCTTGGAAGTAGAATTGAGACAAGCAATGGTTAAAATGATATGTCTTCGATGATCATGTTGAAACAGGCATCTTCCCATTTGTTAAAACATGTTTCCTCACAAAAACTGCTGTAATTTGACTGGATTAATTAAAATAAATTATGAGTATTAATTGAAATAAAATATGAGTATGCTACCAAAAGTTTGTATTCTGAAAGTTTCTTGTATGAAGACTTTGTTTCATGGATGTTATTGCTTTTGTGCTGTCACACAGAAACATTCCCTTGCCGTGTCCAGACTTGATAAACTTAATCTTAAATTTACAAATCCCTTGGAAAGGCCCTCTTAGTCTTTTATTCTTGGTATCTGAGAATTCTGAAGTATTTTGTAATGCAAAAGCACTGAGATCTACCAGCTAGCTCCTAATTTATTTCATTAGACTGTATGTATTTGCATGTTCTCTAGAAAATTATCTCAAACTGGAAAGAATCCCATTCCTTGCCTATTTTAAATTAACAAGGAAAGTGTTGCAATATTCCATGTAAAGCACTACCAGTGGGAAGGTCCTTGAAGAGCAAGACCATTATTATTAAACTATTAAAAGGTTGTATATGCTTTTCAGTAGCTTATATCTTAAAAGCGTTTTTCTTAATGGTGGGTCTTAAAGTGAAGTAAATGTGCATCCTATTACTGCCAGTGCTTCCCTAGAATGCACAAGCAAGGATATGAAATAGAAGTGGCTGTCAGATGCTTGCCACTGCCTAGACAGGAGAGTGAGTTGGTGTGGATTTAGGAACAAACAGGTATATATTTACACAAATATGGTCATACTTAACCCCCATCTAGCCAGGAAGTGTTTCTTTTTACCTTTGCCTAAATGTACATTAAAAGGGATTAGTAGTGATCTACTTGTGGCCTAGGGTCACCTAAGTCTGCTTGTTTTGATAAGAGACAAAGCTACATTGGTAGGGTACACAGAAGTACTTTCTCTTCATGATACTAAACTTCACATGTGTCCATTTCCTCTTGTGAGAAACAAATCAACTCATGTCATTTCTATAGATATTTGTCTTCTGTAGCCATGCTTAAGGATTAGTTTTTACTCTATTCAGTCTTGCATTATGGGGCTGTGGTTTCCCTGTGCAAGATTTCTAATTTGCCTTACTCAGGTTCAATGTTAATTGATGATATTCAGTATAGACTGATTTCTGAATGTTTATTCCTGTTTTCCTTAACCAGTAAGCTTGTTTACATCTGATAATTTGGCATGATGTTTTCAGTGAGCTGTCCAAACTTCCAGAATTTCTGAAGGAATCAGAAGCATCTTAGAATTAGGGTTGGAGTTTTCCTTTCCAGATTCATTCATCATGCAATAAATGGCATTAAATTCCAACTGCTGCTCTGTCCACAAGGATCTTGTCAGAATTAAAATCTTTTGGAGTCTGCAGCCAGGATTAGTTCTGAGTATTCTGCTTTTTTATTTTTTTAGGTAGTTTCATTCCTATTTTCCACATTTTTTCCCCTTTCTTAAAAAAAGATGTACTTTAAGTTTCAGTAAGTTTAATTTAAAAATATTCTAGGATTTTCCATTAGATTTTCTATTACTGACAACTGAAGTTTTGTTTTGTGTCAGTATGTCTGATATAGAAGACAAATTTTTGACATTAGCGGCTTACAGAGAATATTGGCACTATTTTACACTATGGTGTAGAAGCTTCCTAATAGAATCACTCTGTTAGTGAAGTCATAATTTGCTGCTGCTTTTGATGAAATACCCACATGCCACTAAGTGACAATGCTGCATGTAAGGTCCAGCCTTTGCTGTTCTCTTTTTATGAGACATCTGGTTAGAAAGGCTAATGAAAAGAGTCCATTCTAGACGTGATCTATTCTAATTTCACACAGCATAAAGGGAATAAGTTTAGTGGGTTTAGTACATCTGGAGAGAGATCAAGAATGAAATAAAGTCTACTTGAGACTCCATAGTGAACACTTAAAAGTTGCACCAATCTTGTTCTTCAAATAGCTAGGCAAACTTAAAGCATTATTCTTTAAAAACTGATCTGGTTTAATGCAAAATCAAAGCAGAGACTGTATTTTCAATTAAAGAAGCATCAAATTATTTCACCTTTTTTTAAGCCTTATAACTTTTTATATTTAGCTATTTGTTATCATTAAGTTGGGGCCATTGCTCTATGCTGAAAGCTCATTTTGAAGAAACGCTGATTGGAATGATAAGTCACTTGAGAATACTTTGTTCTGTGACTTCTCATGAGTATAAGAAATTTCTCCTCAATTAACTTTGACTTGCTCCTATTCCAACTACAGGCTTTTTGGAATATAATTGTCAGTTCAGGCATCACTCACCTAACTGCATTTATGATATATCACATTAAAGTAGTGAAGCAAAACAGAGGATTTAGTTTTAGGCTCATGAAGTGGGTCTAAATCCAGTAACTTCATTGGTGTAAATGAGCTTATTCACCCTGACTACCACCCTGGGGGACTGTGTGCTTGGGGCTGTGCAGTTCACCAAGAAACCTGGCTTGTTTGATGAATGCAATGCTCTCAATGGAGTGATAACATTACAATTCTCCCTTTTGTTACTCATTGGAAAAGTGAAGACTAACAGAAGAAAAATAGTCAGGTTTGCCTCAGAATAGTCAAGGGCTACTGAGTTGGCTTACAGCCTTATTTTAGGCTAAATGACATGAAACCATACTCTATTGTTTTGTGAATTTTTATATGTGTGCTGGGATTATGTGAGAGATTTGGGGAAAATAAAGAAGAGGGAAAGATATAACATAGTTTTTAATCTGTACACTTCTCTTTATTCTGGCTATTGATAGCAAATGTAGGTGTGCTGCTTTGGGTTTTCTTTGACTAAATCTGCAAGAAGGTTAATCTGTTCATCAAGGCTGAAGACTGTCAAACAGAAGGGGGAATATTTACATATCTATGTATTTATTCCTGTTCTTACAGACAATGGAAAAGCATGATATTTCCTATTTGACTTCCTTTTAGTAAGTAGTTACAATTGATGAGACACAATGACCAAAGGAATGAAAAAATAAAAACCCTGAAGAATATACTTACAGAATAATGTGCTTAGCCCTGGACACTTTTCTATACATAGGGCTACATGAACATGAAGAAACACTGTGTTATGTTCTGTGCAAGGGTCTGGCAAGGCATAAAAATGCTTGCTTTTTATACATTTTTTTTTAATTGGTAGGAATGTTGGGAGACCGCCTTGAAGGTCTGGTACTCTGCAGGAATTTTAGTTCTGAGGAGCTTGTCAGTATCAGAGCTTGTGTGACCTCTGTTTAGTAACAGAGATTTGTGATCTCAGGGGTTTGTAGTGTGTTGTTTTTAATAATCTCAAGTTTGGATGAAGGTATTAATTCATGCTAGAATAAGCTTTATGACTCCTTGTAGCTTTACATTAACAAATCAGCCTAACTGATATTCAGTGGAAAGCTTGGAGGTAATACTTAAGTAATAATGGCTACTTGTTGTCCTAGCTATTTTTCTGAGTTGATGGTTAGTTGACTGCATCTTCCTTACTTTTCTTCATGCTTTCTCATAATGTTACAATTGTATCCAAGATCCTTCAGTTCATGCAGAGAGGGTGAGAATGTTGGCTGAATGCACTAGAATCAAAAAAACAATGTGCGTACATCCCATGCGTTCTGGTTCGGATCAATGGAGGCAGGCATTTCTTACCACACTAGAGTTTATGACATGGAAAAATTCTGTTTATAGTTGTTACATCTCAGATCTATATAAACCACATTTTCTTAAAACGTTCTACTTTTGGTTTCAGATGCAAGTCTCATTGGATTTTTCCACACATCAGTACTTTTGCTTACCTCAGTAAAGGTGGTCTGACATTTGTTGCTGCAGAGAGGACTTATTCTGTTCAGTGGACATTAATGTAAAACTCAGAGATTTCCTCCTATGCTTTGATAATAAAATTCTACAGCTTTGACTCAATGCAGAAATAATGAATGCTGTAAAACTGAAAATACTCATGCTTTTTCAGTTTAGAAAAGTATAGAAGTTGTCAACAAGACTTGCCATCTTCAGATTGTACTGTATGTGTTTATTATAAGACATAAAGTTTTTTAATTAACCACACATTCTAATAAATATATTTCAACAAATATACTTTATTAAATGTATAAGCAGGAGTAACTGGAAATAGGCAGAGGTCTAGAAAGAGCAGTGTGCATAAAACCAGGAAAGGAAAAAATGTTGGGAGTTCCTGCTTTTAGCACTGCCTGGGTTCAGAGACAATAGGTCATGCAGATCTTTAGTTCATTTAATATGGTAGCAAGTGAGGTAATTTTATTTCCTTCTCAGTGGTATATTGCATACTAAATCAGAAATGGTATGTGGCCTATGATTCAGCATGCTTTCAGACTTTTTACTTCTAAGCAAAGACTCACACAGTTTAGAAAATGAAAGAAAATCGATAGCTCTGCAAAAAAAACCTCTTAGCAAGCTACTCAAAAAGATTGCCAACTGTAATGTTCTCAGGATTTTAGTAATGGATCCTATTAGTCTCATCACTTCAGGATTTTGTTCCTCTGATGTGTAAACATAAAATACACACAACATACTTTACTGGTAAACTGACAAGAAGAAATAAAGCCAAATACAGTGTAGAGAAGGATGCAGTTTGTTTCCAGAAATAATGTGTTCTCTTCCACATACCCAGACTGAAGGTATTGATTTCAGGTCAAGTATGGCACAAACTTTTTAGAGTTCCTGGTATGTTCTGACATACCATGACTTTTTTACTGCATACTTCTGTAATTAAGTTAGCTTATGCACTAAATACTGTGTAGTCCACAATTTTATAAACTCTTTGCTTTAACTTCTTGCTCATTTTCTTTGGAAATTGCTAGGGAAAAGAAAGCATGCCAAGAATTCATCATAAAGCCTTGAGAATTTGAGTATGTGTATTTATGCTGTTAGAGAGGGGCTGATGGTCTTCCTTTTTGACTAGAATTATGGCAGCTGGATGCAGATTCAGTTATCAGATGAGAGCTCTCTCTTCATATTTGGATACAGAGTTTAGGTATGAAATAAAATGGTGAAGAAAAATAGTGAATATATTATACACCCTCCTGAATGTACCACATATCTCAAGCTGCTCCACAACACTCAATTATTGTGCTGCTGTCACTTCAGGAACTGTAAGCAGAAATAGCAGTTGTTATGAAGTTAGTAACAGCTCCCATGTGACCCTTGGACAGGACCTGATTTATGAGGAAGAAAACATAGATAGGGGACCACCATTCTTTAATGGTGTGGGGTTTTTAAGAAAATTGTTGCATTTTCTTATTAAATGAAGATGTCATTCCATGTAAACTGTAGCATGATGGAAGAGCTGCTCTCTCTGGCTTTAGTTCTACCAATTATAATTTTAAAAGGCTGCTAGAATCTAGCTTTAAATCTTCCAAAAAATAAGGTATGCACACTTAGTTGGAGGTCACTAGGACCTGTAAGAGAACTAACACAAATGTAGAGCAGAGCTTCAGTCAGTTTCACCAAAATTCAATTAAATCCTACTTATTTATCTCAGCAGAGAGTCAGGCCACCTCTCCTCTCTACAAGCCTTAGTTATCTTTCTGAGATTTTCATAACCTAATGTCCAAGAAGATTTGAGGTTCTGTCCTCAGTCTTGCCTTTTTCTTATCTCTGTAGCTCACCTCACCATTCCTGCTCAGTGCTGTGCTGCCAGGTGCCCAGGTCTCAGGTTATATAAATTTGGGTTATTTATACCATTTCTCATTAATTTTCATGCTGTTAACCTGAACTCATCTTTGATCTTGTTCAGCAGGGTGTCATAAGTTTCTAGCTTGACTTGTACTGTTTCTCATGTATTAACTTTGTGTTTTACTTTAATAATTATAACCTTCATTCTTCTTCCATGTAGTTGATCCGTCCTCCCATTATGACTTCTGCACTTCAATTGTAAATTTCTTCCATTACACTAGTTTTTGGTTTTGTTCAGAGTAATTGTATTATTAGTGAGTCTACCTTAAGAAGGTTATTTAACATCTTGTGTGTTTGTGTAAGCACAGAAAGAAAAAAATGCCTTGCAATTTGTAATCAGCTTCATTAAAGTAGTTATAGACTGTGATTTAAGTGTCTTTGTTTTTTATTCAGTTGGATTTTTCCATAGTTTATATATGGTTTTTTGCCTTGAGATTTGAGAACAAGTAGGACTGCTTGAGAGGGTCTCACATAAAATTCAGTAGTAGAAAATGCTGTTGCCATTTTCTTATGGAAAAATAAATGAGAACTGAATATTTCATGTATTGAAAAGGGGGTGCTGAGAAATTGTTTTTCCTTCCAAGTAAATTGTTTTCAGTTGTCAGAGTGCAAAGCTCCAAGTAAGAATATCATACGGATCATCTGTTTTCTTATATCCCCAGCTGCCTTTCAGATCCATGCTGGCAGAATTTCTTGTGGTAGATTCTATAAACTGCATGTTTTGAAGTAATTTAAAATAAAGATTTTTAGGGTAGGGTTTT
>VZTT01016601.1:4898-21830 GCA_013400855.1 Buphagus erythrorhynchus | reverse complement strand
GGCTAGAGCATAACGGAAGCAGAGGTGATGTTTGTTGCAGAAAATCTGTAAAAGAAATAGTAGGCACCCTGGTAACAGAGCATGGGGCAGCAAACTCCTTTACTGTAAGGATAAAACCCGGCTGTCAATGATCTCAAGTTGCAGATAGAGAACTATAGGAGCTGCTGTTTGGGAGAGATGATTTCACAGGGAGAAGGAAAAGAGATCCCAATCACACAGAGAGTAGTTTAACTGCTCTTCCGTGACCCTCACTGACTCAGGGACTGCCTGCCTGCAGGCAGGGTCTGCAGGGAGGAAACGGCTGGAAGTTGTTTCCTGCAAGTGCAAATCTCTGAAGTAATAACATGTGGCATTGGTCCTCAGTCTTATGACCCAGCTGTGAAGACCAGTAAAAAGCTTTTGTGTTCCTCATATTTCATTCATTGACTCTTAAAAGTATACATCTATATATGCATATCCTTTTTTAACTAAATTAATGGAAGAAACTGAAATACAGGCTGAGCATGAGACCGCAGTGCATCAGAATGGAGCACCCTCTGCAGTGTAACACAGTGCTGCTATGTAACAATTACACAAGTGATGAGAACAATGGGATATATTGCAAAGAAAAGAAAAGAGAAAGGAGTCAACTATGCAAATATTTTGCATGCATTAACTTAATGCTTGTTCATATAAAACACATTAAAAGATGCCAAATTTGTTGGTTCCAAGTAAATACACAAATCTGTTTGTTTAGATTAGCGGGAGACTGACTAACATAGTTTTGACAAAACTTCTGCTAAGTGCATTGGAATGCACAGAAAACCAGCACACACGCTGGTCTATGTTGACAGTAAATCTTTAGGAGAAAACATACAAGACTTTACATAACTGGCAATTTTTGGGCACACCATGCTCTCAAAAACATGTGATCTCTTACAAGTCCCAGCTGTCTTCCTTTGAACTGCACTCCTATCAAATGAGAGAGGATGACATGCCACAAATAGCACATGGTGGACACACCAAAGAAAGAAAAAGCAACCCCCAAACGAGCACTGTTTCACTTCACTCAGGCATGAATAAGGCATAGTTTGATGCTATTGCATCTTATCTTTATAATTTATGTTCAAGTATCTTGCAGCAACCAGAGTCAAATGAAACCAAAGACCTGAACACATGTAACTTACACTTGAAATGATAATAAGGATGGCTCTTCTTATGAGCATCATAAAAAGCAATAACCAAACAATCACAACTGATGAATGAAGAGATCTGGGGTCTTGGGAGAAAGATTTCTGTAATAAATACTGGAACTGCAACACTACATTGTAATGTTAATTAGGTATATAACAGTTGGTAGGCAAAGCTGTTCTCTGATTCACTTCAACAGTACAAAGAAGGAACAGATCCCCACGGCTTTTCTTAGGCACAGCATAATTTGAAAAATGGGAGCAATTTTGTAAGTATGATTAAGCAAATGAACTACCATTTGTTTTGGACAAGATCATGGGCAAGGGAACTAAAGAGCTCAGGTTACACAGGAGTGCATAGAACATCTGCAGATTTATGCTTAATATTTAGTGGATTTGATTTTTGAAATTTTACTGGAGGTAGACAATGAAATACAGCATGTAAAACTAATTTGGGTTGTACTCTTTATTTAAGGTGCTTTTGGGGAAATAAAGCAATCTAGTCACATAAGGGTTTTTTAATCTATGATTGGTGAATAATTTTGAACCTGTTTAATAGTTGAAAAGGAAATACACATTTTTTGATAATTGAATGTTCTGTCATGATGCATGCAGTCTGAAGTTAGAGCACTGTTTTGTGGTATGAGAAATCTTGCACTTTTTGTGAACCTTTTGGAAATTCCCTTTATCTCTTCAATGCTTGTAAAACTGCAAAGAAATCGTAAAAAAACATAATACTATGTTCCTGTTCGCATTTTCATGTTGAATACAAAATTTACGCTTGGATATTTCAATAAGAAATGCATGGCTAACTGCAACCAACTTTAAATCCCACACACATGAAGAATTTTTCAAGACAACATCTCCTGACTGGCTGTTGAAGCAAAAAAACATGCAAGACATGAAGATAAGCCTCCTGCCAGTAGTAAGTTCATCGTTTAGAGTATGATTTAAAGTCTTTTTTTTTAAGATACTAAAGCACCTTAAAGAAGTTCTCATACTTTGGTTGTTGTTTTTTTTTTTTTATTACTAGCAGATCTATACTTCTATTATATTTTGCAAAAGTGCCATCTCCCTCTCCCGAAAGAAAGAAATCCGCATAAAATTCAGCCTCAGGTATTTACCCATCTGAAAAATTTCATGTCAAAAGTTACTCTTTCATCAAGCTCTTACACAACAGTTTACACTGATATGTAGGGAAAAACAATCACCTCCACATAAATATAAATGTATTTGTATCTTTATGTGACCTTCCAGATACAAAGAAATAGGTCCCACACAGGAAAATATCTTGTCTACTAGATGGATTGTATTTTTCCCCGAGTGAGCACAGTTTACAAAGCTCCAATAGTTTCCACATCTTAAGTATTTGGCTGTGACCTACTTATTCCTATTCTTCACAGTCAGAAAATAGCCACTGGATGAAGGAAAGTTAAAGAGCCATTACATTAAATTTTGCAAACCTGCCAGGTAAATGAGTGGGGAAAGGGAAGAAATACATAAGAAAAGGAAGAATCTCAAAACAAAGCACATAAGCCCCTTGAGGTTGAGCATCAGACCCAATTAGGTTAATAGAGTTTCACTGATTTGCTCCAGTTGCAAAACTGGTTCAAGTCTGTGTGTTCAGAGATGCAACAGAAACAGATTGTACCTTTTCCTAGCTGAGCCTTGGTTCCAACTGTACCTTGTTCCTAGCTAAACATATAGTGAAGAACATGCCTCACACTCCTGTCGCTAGAATGCTTCTGCATACTTCTCCCAGTACAGCAGTGAATTACCCTGATCAAATGTCTTAGTCATGCTGTTCTTCTAAACCTTCCAATCCTAACATAATATTCACAGCTCTTTGCTTCTCAACTGTCTCACAGCTCCAGCTGCAAATCAGATCTTGCACACTCAGTCACCTTCAGTGGTTTCTCAGCACCTGGCTCTTTGGATGAGTCACAGGTCATTGCTCTGGGTGGTATCCAGCCTGCAGTTTGAACATTATGAAATTACAACATATTTTAAGCACAGAAAAAGTATCTTAGGTTGCCATCGTGGTACATGTAGCTATCAATCAGCATTAGTACTATACATATGCTGTCAGCATTTTCACCACTTTGGTTTCTAGACTAGTGCAAGTTGTACATAAGTATCTCAGTGATTGAAGTGCTAGTGGCTGGTCTACACCAATGTTCCTAAAAAAGCAAGAGAAATAGTAAGAGTGAAATAAATAAAGACTGACCTAAAGACCATGTCTGGTGCCCCTAAAATAAATTTTCACTCCAAGTCAATTATGGTTTTCACAAGCCATCTCTCTAACTGATCTGCTAGCCAATAAAAACACTCAGGTCTAAGCCCTAGGTAAGTCTGACAGATTTGACCTCAGTCTACTTCAGTAGAAGTTAAGGATTTGGGAGTTGACAGCCCTCCAGTGCATTCACTGAGGCTTCCCTCCAGCTCAGCTACATTCTCCTGTTTCCTCTTTCTGCCCTTCTTTATTAGAAATGCCTTGCATAGCTTGATTTTTACATCCTAGTCTACTCAGACATATTTCTACATACAGGGCATTTCAACTGAGAGGCTTGACCTAGCAAGTCATCCTTCTGACATGCTGCCCACAAGCAGAAAGAAAAAAAAATACACAAAGATTCTGGACAACCTCACAAAGTGACTAACAGTAGGGCTCTTGACTTTGGAGAGGCATCAGGATGCAGCAGTTCTACCCAAAAGTTTCAAGCAACAGCAGATAATTATCAGAGGATGCCTCTTTGAGCACATGAAAAAAAAAAAATTAAAAAAAGTTTTTCAGAATGCACATGGAAAAGCTATGGCTTATAAATTCAAAGGAATGCAACAGGAACTCACTAAGAGGGGTTTGACCCTTTCCCTTTCTCTCAGGCTACATTTAGATGAGAAAGCAGCGGTAGTGAAGAAATTGCAGCTCCCAGAACAAGTGAAGGCAAAGATGTGGGGTTGGTGTCCACACCCACTCTGCTGACAGATTTATGGCTCATAGATTTTTAGGAATACAGTGACAGAGAGAAAAATCAGAAGGCATTAATTACTATAGCAAGGGAAGAACCAGGTAGGAACTAAATTATAACATAAAGCAAATCTTGCTTCTGTGATAATCTCATTTTGCTGTTGACATTAAACCTTGAAGAAACATAGTTTTCTACTCTTACCTCCCAGATATTCAAGAGAGGGAGCAAAAGTAAGCATAGAAACAGCAGACTATTTATTTTGGCAGAACAACGTGCGGCAATTAATACAAGCTGAGCAGAATGTACCAATACAGGCATATTTGTCTAGGTATGATTTCACTGTATGCAGTTGCTGACATCAAGATCAGTACTGAGTAATTTTAAGAAAAAGTCAACATATTAAGGCTGCTATTATCTATGCCACTATTTAAATCAAGAGATTTTCAAATCTTCTGCTATTGCAGGTCTGAAAATCTACCAGATGTTGACAAGACATGACAGAGTCACCTGCATTACTTCTATACTTTTGGTACTCACAGGATTTCTTAGAGCTTAAACTCTGTATAAGTCATCAGAAAATACAGAACACTTCAAAAGAAATGCCTGAAAAGCCTCTTTCCTCTTTCAGTCTGCGCCTTGAAGAATATAACACTTTGGCCACATTATAGTGCAATTGATGCCTCAGTTATTGCTAGGATCCTTTATAGCTACTGCAAGGTCCCTGCCCTGCTTCTTGCTTAATTGTTCCTAATTTCTGTTTATCACTTCTTATCCTGTTCTGTGGTTAAACTAGTTGGAGCAGAGAATCTAAGCCTCAAATAAAGTAAAAGATAGCTTTTTCTCTATTCTGAGACTCAAGAAAGGAGGAAAAGTTTATTTTCCACCTTCAGACAGAAAAATAAAATATCATTGCACTGCTTTTTAGAAAATTCTGCTCCAGTCAAAAGAAGCTATGTCCACAGGAGTGTGTCAGCAAAAGGAACAAGAAACCTTGAAGAAAAGAGAAGTGATTGAAGGCAAACTGCTGCAGGAGCTAAAGAGAGAACTGCCAATGAGTCAAACCAGCTTCTAGACCAGCACAGCAGCCAGGGCTGGTCTGCAGCTGAGCAGGTGCTGCAGGAGGCTGCAGCAGACTAAATTGCCCATTATTTCCATAAGGAGGGGAGGGGAAAGGCAGTGCTGAGCAAACTGCAAGCCAGTAAAATGCTGAAGCAGCTGCTGGACAGCAAACAGGCAGCAGCAGAAAGTACCCATCACAATGGAATAGAAATGCAGAGTTACTGTATTGTATTCCACTTCCAATTCACTTTCTGCCTTAATTAGAATTAATATTTTAAGGTCCTAAGAGAAATCCACCTTACACACGGCTGCTCTTGCAGTAATAAGGATTAAATCAATCCTTTCTTCCTTCAGCTCCCCACTGGGAGCAAACATATGGCTTCTGAGAGGGTTTGACCCATTTCCCATCTGCCAGTGACCAAACTAGAGGTCGTGAAATGCAGCATCAGCACCCATCTATGAGAAGATGCAAAGAGACCTCCTGAAATGAAGATGAACTGATTCATCAAGCAAAGATTTTGAAATCAAGCAAAGCTTTTTAGTAAACCAGAATTCATTAATATACAGGCATACATTTATATGAGTACATTAGGGTTTTATATAAATTTACGAGTGATGCTACGATAATGTAAATTCTTCCATAGCAAATATTCAGCTAAAGCTACTAGCCCATTTTCGAGACCCCTTTCATCATTATTTTAGTTGCTTGTAGACACTGCACGTGGATAACTTTGAGGTGGACACAGTTGGTCATCCCTACCACACAGCAGGATGCACTGAGGGGCTTCTCAAGCTTGTAAATTTGATTACTTCAAAAGTAGACATTTTCCACTAATAATAAATGTATTTATCAACTTGACTTATTANTATCAAGTTCATTTATTGTTGTCTCAGGATTTCTACAATGCACTTCATTATAGAATTGCCACCAGCAGACTTGTCCCAGGAGAAAAGAGATTTAATATATGCACTACAGTTTTTTGGAGTTGTGGAGCATTATTCTTCATATCCTTATAGTCATTCATGGCCATCTTTTAAAAATATGCTAAAACACAGAGCAGATTTTTATTTCAATATAGATCTATCAAGCAACAATCAGCCAAAGCCTGAGTATAGGCCTTTGCAGGTTTGCCATCATATAAGCTTTGAAGGAATCCAACTCAGCATTTGTACAGTTTAGGAACAAATTATTAAACATCCCTTCCTGCTGATCCATTTCTCCAAATTCTCTAAAGAGCTTTGCTCTTCATAAAACTTACATACAAAGCAATGCACCTAAATTTGTATTAGTCCCACTAACAGTAAAAAAAAGTTACCAAGTGCTAGATGACTCGCAGATTTAGACTGCTATCTCAATTATCCAATGCTTTTCATTCTAGACAGCAGTTTATTTTGTTCTTGTCTTTATTCATTCATTGGGCAGTATACATCATTTCTTAATTTAAGGAATTAAACAAAGAGCACTTTCAGATGAAAGGTAAGAGTTGTGAAAATAAAGTTTTTAGTTTTTAGCTTTAAGTTGACTTCCAATCATTCAGAAATTATGTCTGCTACTTTGATTTTAGGAGAACTGAAGTTCACTCAACACCAGTGTCTGATCAAACCTCCAGGGTTCACAAATTTAGAAACACATTCTTAGGCTTGGGAACCAGCACAGTGTTTCCTAAGGTAATTAGCTTCACTGATTTAAGAAAGTTATGGTGCTACAGTTATACAGGCAGTAGATAGCAGACAGCAGAAGTGTAACAGTGTTTTCTGGTGTTTAATTTTTTTATTTGGGTCATGTCAGAAAAGCCACAAGAATGTGTTCCCAGAGTACTTCACAATTTCAAACTGCAGAGCAAAGTAGGACAAAACATCCCAAAAATTCACCTCACAAACTGTTTTGGGGCTCAAGCAAGCACTTAGGCTAATCCACATATTAGCCAGAGGAATGTTCCTTTTGCCTTCTGAGAAGCCTCAATAGCTTGAGAAGACCAAATAACTCCCAAAGACCAATATCTTTTCCTATACATTAAAGCTGCAGTCTTCAACCCTACCTATTTTTAGCTGCATTTCCATTTGTCACTTAGATTTTAATTGTTGTTACATATAATACATTTTCCTTTAGGAAACTGGCAATGAATGAGATTGCAATGGGGGTCAGATTTAATATTACCTTTATACTTACTATTAAAATTTCATTTATTTTTGTATCTGAATTTTTTTTATTCTGAAAACTTTAATTTAAAACTGCATACAATTCTGAATTAATGTGATTAGAAAGATTAGAAGACTTGAAAGGTTTTAAATACATGGCCAGTGTTACAGCTTTTGCTGCTTTTTGTTGTTAATATCATTTAATCCATTAATTTCAAACTTGTCATAATTTTTTAATCATTTCAACACTGAAAAGAAATTTCTCTCAACATCAGAAACTGTCCCTTTAATTGCAAATTCTCTTTCCTTATTCTTTAAAATTTATTTGTAAATTTTAACTAATATCAGCTTACTGGGAAACGAGACTTCAAAAAACAACATCAAAATGTTATATTAGCTTTGTATCTACATTTCTCAGAATAAAGGAGATCAGGTTTTAGAATGTTTCTAAAAAGTTTTGAAATCTTGGAAAAAGGAAAAGTTCTACAATAAATTAAAGTAATAGGAAAATGAAAGAAGAGTAATTGACAATTTTATGCTTTGCAATACAATCATATTTTGTGATTTCTCATATGTGTGTGTGAATGTAAATATCTTTAGAAAAATATAAAGAATAAACTCATTAAGGCAAAAAAGAAGTAATGGAAATATCTATATTCATCAATTTCATGTAAAATAAAGGAAAAAAGTCACTCCCGTCTGTTACATTTAAAAGAAAAAATGAAGTCCTGCATAATGCACTAAGATAATTTAGTTATGCTACATATCTCTTAACGAACAAGTTGAGATAATCTCACCACAGAAAAATCTAAAGGATGGGAACCAAAGTGGCTTTTTCAGTCTTGTTCCAGGATTAATTTTTTTTTTTTTTTACCTGGGAAGGCATAAAGAATTTTAAATTCTGGCCCATGTCACTGTATTGAAAAAAATTTCCTGGGTCTCACTCTAGTCTATGGAGAGTTCAGCTTGACAGAACCTGGTACAAGGTCAGTACACGTCCTTTTGAAGACTTTTAAAACCATAAGCAATCTTCAAACTCCTGAAGAAAATGCATTATTTCCCAGAGAAAAGAAAAATACTTTCCTATTAAGACTGTCTACCAAACTGGTTGAAAAATTAATCCCTAACCTATGTGCTCCAATGTAAAAAAAAATATTAAATTGTGGCTCTCATTTAGTTTCATACAGAGTAAATAGAACTTAGACCAGAATTTTAATTTAAGTCCTTCAGTGCAATTTTAAAGATAGAATTTTACTATGCTTGGATTTATTAAGGAGATCATAATTCAGTGATCCAATAGTCATGAGGGGGGAAAAAAAAAAAAGGCAAAGTCATCGAGTTACATGCTGGAAGGATATAGCTATTATTTTCAGAAAGTAGCACAACTATTGGTATTGTCTGTTGTTTTGCAGAGGCAAGCAGCCTATTCTTTGCAGTATCTGAAATATTAAATGTAAATTCAGTAAAAATACTTTGTTTACAAACACTGTTCTTTTTTAGAATCACAACACATGATTTTTATGTGGACTGATGCTAAAGTAAATATAGGGTAGATCTATTGTTTGTGGCAGATGGTCTAAAGGAACATGGATTTTAATTATATTCCTCTTTATTTACTTAAATTAGTTTCACTCATCTATGATAAAGCATTGATATATAGACAAAATTAATGGTGAAGAAAACAGATGCACTAAGGCTTCATCAGTTAATTGATAGAACACCTCCATAATGTTTAGTGGATGATCCATCATTTTCAAAGGGTTCATGTAACATTTCTGACCCCAAAACACCTCTCCAAGCAAACAAAAGGACAACTGCAAGTAAGCTACAAATACAGGACTAGCACCTAACACAACCAAGATTTCAGCACTCTGAGCTTGTGAGCTTAATCTATCTAACCATTTTTAATTACCCTATTAAAATATAATCTAAATCTGGATAATACTGGGCACAAGCACGAGCAGGGAGAGGAGTGGCTGGAGAGCAGCCCTGCAGAAAGGGCTGGGTGGGTGCTGCTCAGTGTGAGCCAGCAGCGTGTGCCCAGGCAGCCCAGAGGGCAAACCCCATCCTGGGGGGCATCAAACACAGCCCAGGCAAAAGGGGAGATCCCCCCACTCTGTGCAGGTCTGTGCCCCACAGTTTAGGGAGGATCTGAAGGTCCCTGCATGCATCCAGAGGGAAGCACCAAAGCTTGGACTAGAAGGTATTTCTTAGGAGGAGCAGCTGAGGACTTTGGGCTTGTCTAGTTTGGAGAAAAGGAGGCTTAGAGGCAGCACCTCATTGATCTCTGCAGCTCCTGAACAGGGAAAGTGGGGTAGGAGGTGTTGAGCTCTTCTCCCTGGTATTCAGTGACAGGACAGGTGGTTCAAGTGAATGGTTCAAAGATGTGCCAGGGGAGGTCCAGACTGGGCATTAAGAAGCATTTTTTTACTGAAAGGATGGCCAAACACTGGAACAGCTCTCTTAGCTTTTGTTGTTTGATGCCCCAAGCCTGCAGGTGTTTAAGAAGCATTTGGACAAAATGCTTGTTGGCCCTGAAGTAGTCAGACAATTGACCAAGTTGATCATTGCAGGTTCCAGACAACTGAACTATTTTGATCTGCATTATTAAATATCAACAAGTAGAAAGGTTGATAAATTATCCTTTGTTATTCTTGATATTTCAGACAAGAGTAAGATAATTTTTTTAATCTCTGCTAATCAATAGTGTCTTATTTTTAGACAAAAACTGTTCATATTTAAAAGACTACAGCTGGTATTTCAGAAAGTTCATTCCTTATTTAGCAACTCATTACATTACACTGTTTCCTTCTTTACACCCAGAAAATAAGTTTAGTTTATGGTTTCAATGTGGTTCTCTTCTAACCCCTAAAACACAGAGGGAGACAATATCTTTCTGGGTGGCAATGATTGACAGAATAAATTGACAGAATGTTCTGTAATTAGGAAAAACTTTGTCTATGACTGGCTTCAGAGGTTCCTCAACGTCATCAAAAACTGTGGTGGAACTATTGTTGTCTCTTTTGACATATAACTGTGTATTAAGGATTTACTCATTAACTGCAAGCTGATTGTGCACAGGGTAAGGATATAGACGTAAAAAGCTTTGTAATGGGATCTGCAGCATTTCACTGTTAAGCCATTCATCCACATCTGGTCTAGCTTAGCAGTGACCTAAAATCATTACCGTATGAAGGCTCTTTCCTAAGTTATGCAAAAGGAACCATTTAGTCCAGTTTTTAAACTGAGGAAATATCCACATCACAAAGGACCCATTAAAACATCCTGCAGAGTCTCCAAGGATTTCAAAAATGAGCTTGCTTAGCTGAAGTTAAATTTATTACTGTGTTCTTGAATTGCTGCTGATTCATTTTCTGCATGCTGTAACCATACAGGATAAAGCCAGTAGATATATTTTTTGCATATTGTATTTTTTAACTCTTTAACCTTACTCCAAATACAATTCAAAATAGTGCATCATACCCATTAAATGGCCACAGAGGAGTTTGCAATATTGTGTTATTTTGACAGGAGCTGAATAGGAGCCAAGGCCAGTGGGGTCTTTAAGCAGCAGCTCTGACCTGTTTATTTCAGCTGTTACCTTATTCTTCCTCAGCTTCTTATAGCCCTCAGCCTCCAGCAGCCCAATTTTTCCCCCTCTTCTGCCTGGGGTAGCTCTGGCCAAACTCTCTTCTTACTCTGTACCTCCCTCTCTGAGGCTTCATGCAGACTGACTCCCAGCAGCCAGACTGTTCCCAGCTGCCTCTCTGCACCTTCCCATGCAGCAGGAAGCCCTGATACCCCAGATACACCCTGGGCACATTCTTTTCTTCCTCACAAGTCCATTCCCTGTCTGCCCAAGCATCCTAAAAGGATATTGACTCTCATGTTTAGCACTCCCTACATATTTGTAGCAGAAAGGACCACTTCTCAAAAAACAAAAAGGTTTGTTATAGGTCATATAGGAGGTCACAGCACAAATCTTTGACACCCTCTCACAACCTGCCATGCTCCTGGTACATGACTTTGTAGCCCTGCTCTCAGATTTGGGGTAGCACAGTGGGCATTTGGGGTGGGGAGGAGACACTTGGCACTTTTTTGTGCATCTATGCATGACTTTGCATACAAGTCTGTCTGACAATATTGATGATAACAAGCATAGAAATATAACACTAATACCAAAATAAATCACACTACTGTGTTTGGCTTATTTGTTTCTAGGATCTACAAAAAAACCTGGCATTTACTGTAACTGCTGTTAGCTTCTCCAAAAATCAGGTTGAATTACATGAGCAGATGGAGCTGTGATTTTTGACCCTAACGTTCTTACTGCCTATCTACTTTGTCACCATTATCCCTGCTTTGTCATCAAATACGACTTCATTCCCTAGAGCTATCATAAATAATTGCCATAAATTCACATTTTAAGTTTACCACCATGCTTTAGTTCAAAGAACTCACTGTGTGAAACTGTTTCCTATAAAACAAATATTCAGATTCAGTACTAGGATTTTTTTTTATATTTCAAATAAGAGCAAAACAAAATCAATAAAATGCTAAGACATTATCAAGCATTATAGCCCACTCCACATAAAGTAATAATTTTTCAATCTTACTTTCTAGCCATGGATACCTTAATTGGCCTTTTAGAAAATAAAGTCACTTCTTTAAAGCTTTTGATACATTCCTGAAGATTTTGACTACTTTACCCTTTTAAAAGCTATATTTCAAAAATTGAAGCCAGGATAAAATTTAGTAAGATTGTTTTATCATCTCTCAAGAAGGCAAAATACTCATGTTAGCTTCTTGAAAAATTAGTTGAAAAGCTACCTGCATAGTATTACTGGTATTCAGATAATAATCAGCTTTCCAGTACACAAAAAACACTTTAGTGCTTCACAGTACTGTAATAATAACTGGAACTTGACAGACAAAACTAATAACATTTTCTTGTTTTGGCAGGAAGTTGAGGAGCAAGATTATTCCCAAATCTTTACAGTCCCACAACCCTTTATCAAACCTTTCAATCTGAAATGAGGCACATACATTTCATATGTTTTTACTTCTTCCAAGAATTCAGCTTGGCTTCTTTCAATTTCATGACACTTTCCTTGGGGAAATCACAGAATCAGGAGGGGGGAAAAAAAGAAAAAAAAAAACAAACCAAAAACCCACACAACACAGGAAGATATTGGGCCTGAAGCTTATTAATGATCCTAGTAAGCCTTGAATAAGACCTACAGATTTATATTTCCATTAGAAGTGAAACATGAGAAGTCAGCAGGAGTTGAGTTAGATCTGTACCAAGAACTAAGCAGCACCTGAGGCAAGATTCAGTGGCATGCCTGTTGTAGGTACAGCAGAGAAATAATTGTGAGAGAGAGTAAGTGCTAAGGTAGCATCAAGAATAACATAATGCTGATATTTTGGAGCAACTCCAAAATATAATTTATCAGCATGTAATATCATCACTGGTGATAAACCCCACTCACTGCTGCTGTGCTGCAGACCCTGCTCCTCCCAGTCTCTGCACAGCTCCCAAGGGAACTCTGACAGCCTTCCTCCTCATCACTGCTGCAAGAATTTACTAGCCATTAAAGTACCATTATGCCTTCTTAGCTCCCCCACTCTCCTTTTAAAATTTAAAAAGAAAAAAACACTCTCAGAAGCTTGGATTTTAGGAGGATGAGGGGAGTGTTAATCAAATTTTCTATGCTGTGTTTCAATATGTTCTAGATTTGTTACTTGGAGTCAATGTCCCTGGTGAACACACATATGTGTCAAGTGAATGACTAGATATCAGTCTCCTTTCCCACCTTGTACATCTACTCCTATAATCTCTAAAGAACAATATTTTTCTTCACTCTGAAAAAGGATATTATTGCTATTGCATTACCACCTAAAAAGTGTAATGCTCTGTGATTGATAACATTATTGAGCTTTTCAGACTCTCAAGATGACAGAGTTACTAATTGATCCATACTCTTTTTTTTCAAATGGCTGGTAATCTCCCCTATATTTACATATTTATCAGCTTTCCAAAGGGTTACTGCACAGAATTTTGGGATTTGACACATTACCTTTTTTCATCCCATTTGAATCTAACTTTGATTCTGTGATGTCTTAGAAGATCTCTCAGAAGAAGAAAGCAAGCTACCTTCTGCTTGTGGCCCAGCTGGCAGTTATGAACTATCAATCAGAAAAGGAGGACTTAAATAGAGTCTTATGGCACAGACTGTATTTTCCTCACTTTCAGTAAAACGGTTTGAAAGGCTGGAATAAATCACTGTGCATCCTGGCCCAGGAGATAACCACCTCTAAGTATTCAATACATCCATTTTTCTCATAAAGGGATCTATTCTACCCAAAGATTCTTTTCCCAGCTGCCTGCAGGGAGAAGTGAAATGCTGAAATTTCTTCCACTGGGCTGTCAGGACGTGTTATTCTGCTGATCAAGGATCTTCAAGTACCCAACACTAATCAGCCCAAGACAGGCTAATTATAATCCCTGAGGCTGCCTCCAGTCTAGGAAAATATTGCTAAAAAAAAAAAAAACTATGAGACTTGCCAAGCTGGCATTTTTCCTAGCTCCAAGTGGTATCAAATTTCACTTTCAGACTGTGTAATTTTCAGGTTGGATATAGCTGGGGGAAATATCATTTCACAGGCTGAAGGTTTGTTGAGGTTCTCTATAACCTCTGCCTTCCCTGTGGTTCTCCCATACCAATGAAAGCAGTTGAAAAATTTAAAAATATTATTTTATCTTCATACTGTTCATACACAAGTAATGGCTATCCATAGTCTGAATGTATTAAGGATTAGTTAAAACCAATAGGTATTACTCAGATTAAAAGAATCCACCAACAACAGTCAGTTAGAACATAGAGAAATACACAATTCAATTTCTAAACGTTCAATAAAGTTCAAGAAAATATGCTGTTGGAGTTCACATGTCTAATACTAATTTTAGGTGCTGAATTTAGCAGACTAGCTTGTTTATTTATATATTGGATACATCTGTAGATTTAATTTTTAACAATTCAAAAGAATTATAGGAATCAGAGCTACATGCCAGTATACAAGACTAAGTAAGACAAAACTGAAGTGGATTCTAAATTATATTGGGAGTCAGAAAACAATAGAGGTTAATTTAAGGTCTACTTTTACTCTTTGTCACTCATAAAGTGTCTTTCTTGCTTTGTTCCTCTTCCCTGAACTATTGGCACATTAGTTGGAAATATGCACCCTTAGTTTACTTGACACAGCTATTCTGGTTTCAAAAATAAATACTTATTAGACTGGAAAGAGCAATATCTCCACAACCCAGGGGACTGCCTAATTCAGAGCAGATGTTAGTCCCATGTATCTTACATCTCATTTTATTGCATATCCATCTGTCAATAGCTGTTTTGGGTTGTGTGCTCTCTGAACAAAATCAAGGCAATAAAGTTTCATGAAGATCAACAATTGGTGTTTTGATGAGTCTACAATGACTGAGAAGACAGCATCTTGTAGAACAATTTTTATCAATCTCTAATTTTGGAAAGGAGCCCTTGGAGGTCACACAAAAGCATGGCAGACCCCCCCTTTCACATAAACTAGTAACTTATTTTTAAGTAGAATCGCATGCACATATTGCCTCAAACTTTACAGACCAGGTGGTGCTGCCTCTCTGCCTATATGGAAATCACTTCATCTCAGTCAGAAATATTTGCTGGTCATTTCAAACTTAATTGTAGATTTAAGCTGATATTTTCAATTCAGCAGGCTCAACAGTTTAGAATACACTATTTATAAATGTAATTTTGTGCTGCCAAAACCACTGAGCTTTTGATATATTTTGTAAACGTTTGACTGTGCAATCTTTTACCTAAGACAAAAAAATCCCCAGAGCTGGTTTCCTTCCTTTAGGTTTTACCATTGCATTTTCCAGCCCCCACATCTTTTCTTGCAGCCGTGTTCCCTTGCACCATTCTCTCAGGTATCTGCTGCTGCCTTGCCTGTGTGTGTGTCTCTGTGTGTGAAGTTAAACTGGCAGTGGTGTCACCCAGCACATACACTGAGTGGTTTGCAATGGGAATCAATATCCTTATGTCCATTCCACAGGTAATGAGCAAGGGGCACAGGTATAGAGGAAATGGGAAAGGGGCACACTTAACATCAGAGCCAGAAGCAGTTTCCAGTCTCCTTGATTCAACTATCACAGGCCACTACCTTTCTTGTAGCTTATAACTTCTCTGACCAACTTTTATTCTCTATCCTTTTACACTAAAATTTAAACCCAGGAGTTCCTTATGCTAGTTTCAGTACATTTTCGTGACAAGCACAGGAGGTAGAACACCTAAGATCTTTACTCAAACAAATACTAATTAAGCACCAGTGTTCTACAGAAGTCATCATTCAGGGCCTCAAGATGCTGACAAACAATTCTCTTTATTGCCAAACAAGAACAGGAACAACAGACATCTGAGGGGGATTGATCTCTCTTGATTGAAGTGACTTTGCAAGTAACAGCAAAAAAAAGGGATCACATAGGTGGGACCAGCAAATGAAACTGAACTTCCAATCCAATTCAAAATTACCTAACAAAGTGGAACAGAAGGAATAATTAAGAAGTTTTCAGTGTAATTCACAGAAATACAAAAATCAAGCCTCTCCATTTATTTAAAAGATTGCTTTTAAAAGCTACTGCATGTCAAACAGGTGCAATGCACTTCAGGGGTTAAAATTCCTTTCTTCTGAAAGAGCTAGCATCGTTATTGCTGATACACTGTTTATACATCATGCACAGAGTCTCTTTAGGTTCCGCCTTCTCCAGATACAAGAAAACCTTTGAAAATAATTAAGAGATTTTTGGGTTATCTGTGCATAATAGCATCAAAAAACTACTCGTTGCTGTTAACGACCTAGTTAAACATTAGGATGAAATTTTGAGAAGTAATAAGACTAGATGGCATATTAAAGATCTACAGAACAAACCCTGCATATTTTAATAGCTGACCCTTAAAATGGCAACTTACACATCTGCTGTGTCATTGCCTTAGCAACAGACTAGACATGCTGAAATCTGACAGATAGCAACTCTTCTAGCTAAACCTATGGGTTTTAAGGGGAGGGCTTTTTAGCAACCAAAATCTGACTTATTATCCCTTTAAAATGGTATGTTTTAGGAGACTAGCAGTGCAGCTTAAAGTACAAGAAGGACACATACTAGCTAGTACAGCCTTGGCCAGAGAATTAGCCTCTTCTGCAGGAAAAGTTGTTTCTAAACATGATCTAACACACTTGAAAATTGTGAGCAGCCTGGAGTAGCTTCATGCAGCAGCTTTGAAAGACATCCTTATTTGAAAACATTCTCAATAGACCATAGTTATTCCATCAATAGCACTCAGCTCTGAATTAGAGTTTTTCATGACAAAAACTAAGTGTCAAGAAAAGGTTTTCATTAGTTTTTTCATCATTAACTAGTATTTTGAGTTTCTTTAAGGCTCATTTTGCAATATCAGCTGAAAAACAATTTTATACAACCCTCAGGCTTGACAATATCAAGATCCTTTCTTTTTTGTGTTCATTGTACGTGTTCAATCAGTCTCTCA
>VZTT01016599.1:0-27105 GCA_013400855.1 Buphagus erythrorhynchus | reverse complement strand
AGAACAGGAGAAGGAGCAGGCTACAAACAGAATAAAGTCCAACACAGCCCTGCACAAAAGTCCAACACCCCACTGGGCTGTATAAATTATCCTGTTCTTCCACTCCAGCCAGCATTAGTGGAAAGAAATGTTTAGCCATATGTTCTTCATTTCTCTCACCACAATAAGATAACTTCCCATAACTCTAATCACTAGCAGTTGCTTCATAGTTCTTGCTTAATGGAGCAAAGCTGCTACTTCACAGAGCTACTCCTTAACTCAAGCTATTTTATTTATTCTTCCCTTTGCTTTTCAGGGAAAGAGCTCAAACTGAAATATTCAACTTGACCCTCTCTATTATCCCTTCAAAGTGATGACTGATCTCCTGGGAAAACAAACACAAAAATAATTTGAAATAGGTACTTTTTATTTTAGAAAGCTTAAAAGCTGTAATTGCACAATAGTTAAAAAAAAAATAGAAAAACTGCCAACTAATTCCCAAGTACACACTTATACAGGAATATCCACTTTAATCCACTTGGAAGCCAAAGCATAGCAGGCAAGAGACAAAGAACTTTCACTATTTTGAAAAGTCATATATACGTAGCTGTCAAAACATGTTAGAACTAAAAGAACTAGAGTTCATTGTCCACTTTCGGTATTCCTGAATTTCACTCACCTTAAAATCTAATGCAGAAATCTGCAATTTTATCTTGACTAAATGAAAATCACAAGAGAGGAAACAGACCTGCTTATCCTCTTAAGTACTTTAAACACATTCTTCTTGATGCCCTTTAGTATCTCTAGAAACTCATCAAGAAGGCCTTTAGTTGAACTGTAGTTTTTAAATTCAGACAAGCGGGAAATTCTACAACTTTACACCTGGAGTAATTCCAGCGAATAACTCCAAAAAGGAAAAAAGTCAATTCTGGCAGAGTATTTATTTTTTTTAATATTATTTTGAATATGACTTTGCTGCATTCTTCCACATTCCTAATAACAAGTATTAAAAAGAGGACTGTTGTTCCATATAGCTGGGAATGAGCAAGTCCAAATGCTGATGCAAGAGGTCTTTTTTCAGCACAGCTCATCATGATCATAATTTAGTTTGGATTAAGACACGAAGGAGAAAAAAAGGATCTTATTTTAATGTAAGGAAATGAATCTAAGTTATTCAGTGAAGCCTTATTAACTTCTTGACCTGGTAGAATGTAAATTGTAACACCCAGGTGCGTTATGTAAAATAACTAATTTTAAAAATGCATGTTTACATCTTACAGAAAAACAGTTAAAGCAAATGTTTGTTCATGCGTTCTCCTTAAACCACCAACTTAGGTTCATATCACAGATGTAATATTGGCAAAAGAGTGTGGCTTTAAGATGGATAGTTAGCAGAAGAATTTCCTGACTGGTGTTTTTTTAACCCAATTTTTCTGTCTACTGTAAACAACCCAGTAGAGCAGCAATTTTTGAAATGGCTGCCAAAATATTTATGGAGAATTTGGAATATGAAACTTAAAATATTTAGCTGTCTCACATATACAGACATTATGTGGAAGGCATTTTTATGTTAAAAACGGTATGACTAGATGGTGGAACTACTTCCTGGATAATTTTATTAAACTGTCTTCACAGTGAAGTGATAGATGCTACATTCCCAGGTGGACTAAATGCTAACTACTGCCCTCGATGAAAATGATAATTAAAAAATTTATAGATACGGTGTGTATGGAATGCTATGAAATGAACCTTTTGATACTGAGTTGATATTATTCTTCCATTGTCATATCATGTTGCAAAACAGTGCACAGTAATTTTTAAATTGAGGTAGGGAGATATTGGTATGGTCAATGACTAAAGTAGGATCAAGAAAAGGCTAGAATGCAGTTTCACACTCAAAATTCCCTTCATGGGCAAATAGGAAGCAATCTTATGTCCTTCAAAAGATCTGTGGACATTGCCCAAAACCCAACTTTTTTATCTGAGACACTTACCAACATCAGGAACACATATTGAATCTATTCCTTCATCTTCTTTCATTATTGAATGCTGAATACAAAAAGACAGCCTGAAACTGCTGCAAGAGATTCAGAAGGACCAAGCCTTACAGTACCGTATGGGCTCACAGAGGGCTGCCCTGCAATATGCCCCAAAGGTCCACAGAGGTCTGCCTGCACTATGTACCAATTGTCACATTCCAAGTTTTGTTAGTAGGCAAAACCCAAGAACTTCATATAGTCAAGCATTTTTTTTGTTAGCATAATTCAAATCTGAGGAGTCCAAGTATTATCAATCCAGAACTGTTACTGAAAAATAATAATACTGTTAGAATATATCTATACAGAAAAGGGCTCAATAATAGTGATAAACCAGTTTGAATTGTTATTCACACATTGAGTTTCTATCCCTTTTCCTGATGCTCATTCTTGCATTGCTCTTTTGCATCCCAAGGCTTGTAGTTTCATTCTGGTTGTGCTGGAGTGTTAGGGTGAACTGGCAGCATCTGGAGTCCCTTCAGCAGGACCAACAGGATCTTCATGTAAATTCTTTTTAATATTTGCTAATACACTTTTACACCTCTGCTCTATCATTGTCAATCTGTAGCTCCACAGTATCTCCATATATTCCATACATGGTGCCTTCTATGTATGTTACATACTATTTTCTTCTCTTCTTCGTCACCTCTAAAGCCAGGTTTGTCAGATCTAGTTCTGCATTTCTTTAGCTGACTATTGATGAACATAGCCAAGGGGTATCCAGTGCCAAGCCTGTGTGTCATCTCTTACCATCCCCTGCCTGTACTCCTCCATGCCACATCCTGCACCTCCAGCTTTCAAAGCCTCTGCTACTGTACCAGGCCTGCATTTCTCTATACCACTTCATTAGAGTCATAAATACCTCATTCTCTGCATAGAATAACTGCTTCTTACTGCTATCTATATAAAACTATGGTCATACAATAAAAAGATAAACAAAGGCAAAATAAATTAGCCACAGACACCTGGTCTTTTAGAGAAATTGCTGTTACAGCTAAACCAAGAAAAACAAAGCTGCTGTCAGGTCAAGAAAAGTTCAAAGAGAGCAAGCTTGGCAAGCATCTTTTCCAAGGCCTTGCAAATTCAGCACAATCCTGTGGCCCATTATATGAAAAGGCAATACTGCATTTCAAGTCCACATGGTTACAGTGATCACCTACTTTTCACAGTTCCATTCTGATGTAGAAAGCAACAAAATTCTTAACACTCTGCCCTCTCTGTTTACCAAGTGCTGACATTGTTCTCGTATTTCTGGTTGTAGGCTGCTTTTCATTCTCTATCGACAAAACTGATGAATGATTTAAAGAGCTTTTATTAAATAATCAATGTTAATCAGCCAGTAGGTGGAGCACAAAGCTTGTGTGTGCATATGTTGAAAACAAAGTATGGAAAGAACAATAGATTGGAAATAGATTGGAAACTGATATAGATTTCCTTCTCCAGTTTCAACAGATGGATTAGCTATTTCAAGGTAATTCAAAATGCTAAGGCAAGATAACTGACTGTAAGGTTTATTTTAAAATGCACAGACAATTCCATTTCCAGAATGAACCAGCTATCTACAGACAGTAACATCACAGTAAAATGGGACACACATTTTGCACTGAGCAGTAACAGCATGAAGTCTATAGTCCCCAACAAAACTAACAGCTGGTATTTAGAAAGCAGTGTTACAGAAACATAAAATATGATAGCCTGTTCATTTGCATCAAGTATGTACTTAGTCGGTAGCTCTTATTTCCAGAATACTGTTATTTAAACAAAATATCTGCCAGCTACTGCCCCAGAGAATATTTGATTCTTAATCTGATCTTGAAATTGCAACTTCATGTATCAGTGAGACAATAAATTACTCTTGATACTCAGGCAACTTGTATAAACTGTAGGCTAGGGGTTTTTTTTGCTGTGTTGAATTATTGCTGTTAGCACAAAACTAAGGAGCTTGGTCAGTACAAGAGATGCAAAAAAAAAAAACAGATGACATCAGGGGGGGTTGAAAAAAGACCTGTGCTTTAAGTTACTGAGACTTTTATTTCCAAAGTTATCCTTGCTCTTTCTGAGCACGTAACAGTTTTGTCTTTTAGTACTAAACCAATTAAAAGCTTGTAGAAGATGAGTATTTTTAATGCTGAAGGTGCTGCATTTTAGAAGTATTTACAACAAATCAACAGTAGACTGTCAGGGAAAATGTCATTACAAGTACATATAGAAAAGGTTGAAAACAGAAAACCTCAATCTGTTAGAATCTTGCATATGCATATGCAGGACTCATTAGCTTTAAAAGTGCTTTGGTACAACCTTGTTTAAAGGAGGTCTGCTGGTGGTTCCTGAAAAAAAACCACAAAGAAAAACCCACAGAAAAGTTTTCCTCCACAAAGTAATATGAAAAAAATGAACTTAAATGACACAAGACTAAGGAAAGAGGAGAAACTCTCCTGTATCTTCTCTAGTGCTTCCTGAAGGGAATTTACGGCTTTTACTTTCTTAGTAGAAAATTTAGAAACTTAAGGTTGACACTAAATTTGGTTAAGCTTCATCAACTTCATAAAATTCTACAAAGAAATGACAGTCCTGTAGATGAGAGGAGAGCAGTAGGTATTGTCTATTTGGACTTTACTAAGGCTGCTGGTACTGTCTCCCCTATGATGCTCATAAATGAGATGCTGCTGTACAGGCTGAATTAGCAGAGAGTGATGCGGAACATGAACAGTCTGGATGTGACTAGTGACACAAAGTCCTAATTGAGGCCACTAGATAGTGGTGAGCCCTAGAAGTCAATAATGGGCCAAATCCTCTTTAACATCTTCATTAAACATAGAAACATAGAATCATTTGGGTTAGAAAAGACCTCTAGGATCATCAACTCCAAGAACAAGCCCAGCATAGCCAAGTCCACGACTAAACCACATCTTGAAGCATACCACATGCAACCACTCCAATGGGCAGCCTTTTCCAATGCTTGTCAACCCTTTTTTATGAAGAAAATTTTCCTAGTATCCAATCTAAACCTCTCCTGGTGCAATCTGAGGCCATTTCCTTTCATGCTGTAGCACTTGTTACTTGAGAGAAGGGACCAGCCTTGCTGCAAAGAAGGTCAGTGGTATCCTGAACTGCACCAGGCAAAGCTTAGCCAGCATGTAGAGGGAAGTGATCCTTCTCTGCTGAGCACTAGGCAGGACACAGCTGAAGGACTGTGTCCAGCTCTGGGCTCCTCTGTACAAGAGACATGGACACACTGGAGACAGTCCAATGAATGGCCACAGAGATGATGAAGGACTGGAGAATCTCTCTAGGAGGAAAGGCTGAAAGATCTGGGACTGTTCAGCCTGGAGAAGAGAAGGCTCAAAGGAATCTTATTAATGTCTTTAAATACCTGGAAGGAAGGTGCAAAGAGGAGAGAGCCAGGGTATCTTCAGTGATGCCCGCTGACAGGACCAAACTGAGACACAGAAGTTTCCTTTGGAATATCAGGAAACACTTTTTGTTTTTTAAGGATGACAGCATTGACACAGATTGCCCTGAGACGTTGTGGAGTCTCCATTAGTGGAGAAGCTCAAAAACTATTCCTGTGCAACGAGCTCTAGGTGGCCCTTTCTAAGTGGAGGTGTTCAACCAAATGACTTCAAGAGGTCCCTTTCAACCTCAACTATTCTATGCGAAGGTTAGAGGTAGAAAATGGACTGTCACACTTCACACTCTCCATGTAAAAAATACAAAAGATACAAATTCTCTTTTGAAATCATATAATAGTAGTGCCAAGAATAACTCCTAATACAGGCCTATAAGCCTACAAGGCAGGGAGAATTTTGGGTGCTGCCAGGTGAGAATGTGGAGCTCACGAATGTCATGGTACCCTTGAGAACCATCATCATATCTAACACCTTTACACGTGTGAGAAAGCTAATGGAATTTGGCTCATATAGTTTTGAGAAATGACCTGAGGGCTGATCAATCGATTCCTACCTGCATAATTGCCAGGAAAAAATATTTAGATTCAAGGGACTTTATTTTCAAATTACTTTCTTGCACATATGCAGTGACCCTTAATTTTTAATTATACATGTAACAGCTTATAACATTGTATGCACTTACTACCTTTCCAACATTAAACAACTCACTCCTTTTCAGTTATTAGGAGAAAACTTGTTACCACAGACTTCCATTTGAACTGCTTATTGTGCTAATAATTATGCCATTCTCAATTATCACAAATTGAAACGGCTTCATTTTATGAATACCATACCTAAATTTTTAAGTGGCTCACCTGAGCAACTTGGATTTATACTGTGTTTCTTAAGGCTGCAATGAAATACATATGGAAATGTATTTATGTATCCATGAGTATTACTTTAACTATACCAGTCTGTCAAAAATATGCAGGCTGTCTGGTATTTGCTTTTACATTAGAGTATAATATTTCAAGACCAGTAATACAATAAACAGTGTTCATCTGAGATGTGTAGCATTACAGTGGTTCTGTTCCACAAAATGAAGTTAGGTATTTAATTTTTCAACTGAGACTCAGTTTATTATCTGCAAAGGTTGTAGGTTGTACTCTGTCTTTAATTACCTGCAGGTGATTATATCTCGTCTTCCATTTTTCTTTATATTTCAAAAGGTAAGTTGATAGCACATGCTGTTAGGCTAAAATGGCAATATAAACAAAATATACCACCTCTCTTATGAGTTATGAACATAAGCCAGTAAGTAAATATTGTACAACAGAAGTCATCTGATAGGGGAACTGGGGGCATGAGCATTAACGAGTTAACAAGAGGCAGAGGAAGCTGGTCTGAGGCTGGGGGTTTGCAAGGAGGAACCCATCTGCCTCTCCAGTACACACAGCTGAGCCCCCTGTACGTGTGAGCACCACCTCAGTGTGAGGGAAAAGATCTCTCTCTATGCCCATTAAACTACTTACAGCACTCTACTGAGACATTTCAGTGCATAATTTACTTAATCCATTTGTCACAGAATATTTCATGGCTTTGCATTCTCATTTATGCAGAAGACAAGCTATGCAAAGCTCTGTTTAAAATGTCAGTACAAAATAACTTTATTATAAGTATAATCCTGTGCAAGAAAAATGTTGCTTTGTGTTTACTGGGAAGTGGGAGCACAAAGCCTCGCCACAAAGGGGAGGCTGTGCAGCTGTTACGCCACGCAGACAGAAAAGCACACACTTCAGAAGGCAACAACTGCCTTCTGCTGGCCCACACTGTACAGCTGAATGCATTTTTCATACATCCATCAAAGCTAAAAAAATACTAGAAACGCAGATCAGAGCCACAAGATGAAAGTGCTACTTACCTTCAGTTTATATGAGATGTGACTACATCGCATTTCCAAAAATTAGCGATTAAATAGAATATTGCTGTTTTTATATTTTATTTGTCCTACAGCAATAAACTGGATTGGTGAAACTTTTCAGCTTAGATTCGTCTAGGCCAAAGCAGTGAGCTATTTATCAAAGTGAACATGAAAATAGTAGAGAAATATAGATCTGTCTCAAGGTTTTGACTCTTTTTGCTTTGGTTTTCTCTTTTTTTTTTTACGATCCTCCATTAAAGGAACCCCAGTTACTTGCCTTCTTCTTCTGTTTGTCTCCTTCAAATATTTCATTGCCTTGCTCCTATGCATTTTTTGATCCTCTTTCAGTGCTCGACGTTCCTCTTGTAAATCCTGTTCAAAATGAAATATTAAATCTCTACCCCTAATACTGTGTTAAGGACAATAGAAACTCGATGGAACAGCTCATTAGAAATAGAATAGCCTGTGTGATTGACCTTGTATAGAGTAGGTCCCATAATTGTATGTTACAATCATAACTAACTTTATGCTCATCCAGAAAAAAAGGTAAATGCATTTTACTTTTTAAAGGGATTTTAGGAGAGGCTTTGCATTCTTCTTTCATACCACCAGCTGAAAAATCCCACCTTTATTATGTTCATTTGTAGGGACATTTTGTGTAGTTACACAAACCTGTAACATAAGGATGCAGGTATGACAGGGAAAATGTTAAATAGTAAACACCTCCCCACACCCTAAAGGACTAGTTGTTTACAGTGAAATTGATTAACGTCACCAAATGAAAGTTCTCCACAGAGCCAGATCAGTCCTGCATCACGCCAGTAGTTATTTAATAGCACTGTGGAGGCCGATCTTAAGAGTTTGTGTCAGTAGTTCTTACCACTAAAATTCAAAAAACAAGAACCCACAAGTTAGGATGGAAAACACGATTCCTACTGGCATAATCTCCTAAAAGACGGGAAAGAAGAAAACTCCGAACTCGCTAGAAAAATCAACTTTCCCACAGCAGTTAAAACCACTGAGTGCACAAGCTTCGATTTGAAGACACCCCTGAGGCGGTCTCTGACCGCGGGGCAGGGCGGAGGCTGGGCCCGCCGCCGCCCCACACGGGCCCCACGCAGCCCCGCGGCCCCGGCCCTCCTTCGCAGCAGGGCTTGGCCGGCCCCGAGAGACACGCGGCCCAGCAAGGATACACAGGGACGCTCCGCCGCCCTCCCGCTCGGTCCTGCGGGGCCCCGGCCAGGAGCTGCCCCCGCGCCGCCCCGCCGGCCTTCCCGCTGAGCTCCATCCAGCGCCCGGGTCAGCGCCGGGCCCGCCGCGCCGCTCTGCGCGTCCCGCCCGGCCTCGTAGCAACCGGCGACGCCGCTTCCTTCGCAACGGGGCGGGACCGCGGCCCGGGGGGAGCGCCGTGCGGGAGGGGGTTTGGCTTGCGCAGCATCTGCTGGCTTCCAGGCGGGCGCAGGGGACAGGGCGGGCCGGGACCCGCCTGGCCCGGCAGATCTGGGACTGTTCAGCCGCAAGACCGTGTCGGTGTCCCGGCAGGACCGTGTCGGTGGCCGTGGCAGGGTGGGAGCCACGCGTGGGAATCGCTCCGCGCCCTCCCCGCGGGCCCGTCCCGTCCGGGACAGCGGGGCCGGACACAGTGCCAGGGCTCTCACTGGGCTTTCCATCCTCTGCAGCGCTGTGCTTTATAGCGGGATGACCTTTAAAAGCCCTCCACACACACGGGGGTCGAGCGAACGCGTTCTTGCGGGCAAACACCGCCCCGGCCCCGCCTGCGGGTTTGCAGAGCCCTGCGGGGTGCAGAAATTACAAGAACAACAACCACCGAAAGATGTTCTGTGCATCTGTTGATGCACAAAATGATGAATATTATAGAAAAATATTTAAAAGTCCGTAAGTGTAGTTACACAAAGGAAAAAAAAAAGAACAACAACAACAAAAAAACCCTAGTTTGTTCTTAAGATTGCAAAACTTTTTTTTCTTATTTAAGCAAAGCAGGGTGTGTTGTCTTGGGATATTGCCCTGCTTTGGATGAGCTGTCAGTAACAGGCTAAATGCCTTGGTGATTTCCTGGCGAGACATTTCTTGGCTGGTGTATTTGAGCTTAAACCAATTCTTCCTTTTTTTTTTTTTTTTTTTTTTTTTTTTCCTCAGTGTGCAGCTGTTCTATGTCTTTGACTAGGAAGGTAAAAATAGTACTCTGCATTTGTAAAATACTTTTCTCCACAGACTCCCTCCCCCATATTTGTAGCACAGTTTGGGAAGCGGGTGTTGCTGTTACCATTTTACAGTCAAGACCAGTGGTGGTCAAGTTGCCAAATGTGTTTAATATTTATAGTATCCCTGTTACTGCAGTTGAGAAGACGACCCTAAAGTGGAAGTTTTTCACCTCTAGTTCAGAAAACCATCCCCAAATTCACCACTTTGTTGCCCCATCTGCTCTGTTGCGTTGCAGAAGGGGGAAAAGTGGTTGTCAATTTACCACTGTGTGCTTTTCAAGCCTCACATACATTTAAAATCCCAGTTTGCCTGATAAAATGTGCTGTTGCATTTAGGATGCAGTAGAAGGCTTTGTCAGGATGGAGAATTGAGTCACTCAAGCAGGACTGAGGCAGAGCTGGGAAACTGCAGAATTTGGGCAGATGTCACACCTGGGAAGATTTAAGGTCATGGTCAATGCATGCCACTGACAGAATTTGAGCTTCCTTAGATTTACTGAAAATTTTGATCTAACACAGCACAGTTTGCAGCTTCACCTTAAGATACCTTCTGAGACTCAGAACTAAATATGGTGTTTATTTCTGTCTTTCTCTTGCTTACCTTATTGTTAAGTCTTCATAGTCCTCCTTTATTGTTATTGGATAATTTCTCCTTATGAGTAACCTCACATCTTTCAGACTATGGGACAAGAAGGTGACAAGGGGAAGGACATGTAATTCAGAAGTGTATGATTATTCCGGGGCAGGAAGAAACCTGATCTTAAGTAGTTACAAAATGGAAGATCCTGCTCTGGCAGCTGGTTTGGAAGAAGTTTCATAAATTTTACTTTGGGCTGGACACTGATACTTGAGTAAAGGATAAAGATCAGCTCTTAAAACTTTGTGGGATGGGTTCTGAATTTATTACAAGTCTTATTTGAAAGCTGGAGCATAGCTGTGCTGCTGCAGAAACACATTTTTTTTTCCTTCTTGTTCCAGTGGAGGATTATTCTGCTGTGTCCTATAGTTTTTCCCCAAGCTATGTAGGCAACTGCATGGGAGAAGTTAATGTTCTGACTATTTTAACCATTCCTGCCTGACATTTGTCACTCTGCCTCTTTTTGTACATAGAAAGAGGAAGAAAAACTCTTCATTTGCCCTTAATGTTATATAAGAGAGCCATGGAAATATTTTCACCTTCTTCCTGAGACTGAACTAATGATCACAACCTGCATCTTCTTGAGAGAGCATCAAGTGATGCACTAATTAAACCCTTATAAGTCTTTTACTTGAAAACTATTGTGGTACATCAGAAAAAATTAAAAATTTGATTTTGAGAGATACAGAAGACAAAGTTGTTCAGAATTTCACAGGCAGTTGAATATACTCTCAGTTACAAGTTCTTAGTACTATTTAGCTATTACTTTTTAAAGAAAACATTGGATTAAAAAGTGTATTAATCTCCACTCCCAAAAAATGTTGGTTGCTCCCAACAAATCTTAGTAGCAAAAGCTGTTTACAGTGTATTCCAGCTTTAGATAGAGGTGGAGATGAACCACATTATCAAGACAAATTTGGAATATTGTCTTGTTGTACCAGTGTAAGGTGCAGTTGAACAGTGTATTCTGAAGATCCTTTAGACAGTGTATTTCCCAATGTTTCCCAGTGGAAGCTGAGGTTTCATTTATTCAGCCAGATCACAAACTATTTAAATTCTCTAATGTGTCTAAATTCTCTAAATAAGTTGGACCTTTCTGAACCTTTTTTTTTGGTTAGACTGTCAGATCTAGTTTTAAGATACAAAAGTACTGGAAGTGCCTCATAATTTTAATTAAGCTTCCGTGGACTACATTTAATATTCTTCTTTTTCATGCTATTCTCTTGTCCTTTGACTTTTTTCAGGGATAAAAATCGTGGTATTGAATGATAGTCTCAGTACCTGTGTTACAATGGGTGGGCTACCAGTGAGATCAAAACACTGCTATTATTCTCCTGATAATATATTTTCTATGCAATACAAAGTACTAATTTAAAATAATATTTTTTCAGTTTTCTATCTTACTTTGATGATATATTCCAAAATTGCCTCCACAGCCTGTTCTGGTGCACTACCACCAGAACAATACAGACGTCTTAATTTTAATGATAAAAATTTGTAAAAATTTGAAAACATCAAGTAATACTAGTTTTTCTTTCAAGTAGCACAGAACACTCATGCCAAATATACACAAATGCTCAAAAATAGCATATAAGAAAATCTGTCAGAGTTTATCACAATGAAAATATATATGTTTGATGTGTCATGTAGAGGTGATAAGCAGTAATTTTCCACAGGATGCAAATAGTAATATATAAACTCTACTGTGCAGTTGAAATTTGGTTTATTAAATCCAGGCAGTAAAGGAGTGATGTGTTGGCTGCCCTTTGTGCTGTAGACATTCCCAAATAGTTAGATCAGGCCTTCATAGTGTACAGTTCTTTTCCACAGAAATTTGAAACCCATCAAAACATTTGCATTTCTTCAAGTAAAAGATGAACCACCACTTTAGGGTAACTTCATTTATTTGTCTTAATATTTTTTTGTTTGGTTTAGGAGAGACTGTCATAAATAATGGCAAACCTTGTTCACCTAAGGTAAGATTTTCTATTACTTTGTTTAGGTAAGATAATGAATATAACTGAGTGATTTTGCAGAAAAGTGACAGATGTTTTAAAAATAAGGATTGCCTTATTCAAGATAGATATGAAAATACAGAAGAATTTTCAGATAGAGAAAAGAAACTATATTGAAATTCTAGGAATTCAGTATATTAGAACATTTTTGTCTTAATGTCCTGTATCACAGCTCAGTTGTTATGTCATATTTTTAATCTCATCTGCATGACTTTAAATGAAGAGTAACTATTGTTTTTGGCAGAGTCATTTTTTGCTTGATTTGCTTAGCTCAGACTTAATTGCTGAGACATGTTGGCTTTTGCCAAAGATAAATATTGATTAAAAATATTTGCTTAACAGTGTTTAATTGAACATCTGGTGAGTAGCTGTGATAGCCCTGGAACAAGCCATACTTTCAAGTGTTCTATTTATAAGTTTCTAGAGATCTGTTTATAACTCTTATGTAATTTTTCTTTCTTTATTTTGTGCTTATTTCAAAATTAAAGAAACATATTGTTTTACTTCTCTACCATTCTCCAGGCACAAAATGCCTGTATACTAGTAATACTAGTAATTCAGAAACCTTTTTTTGTAAAATTCCTTTGTTAACAGTTTTTGTAATTTTTGCTATCACTTTTTAAGAGCAAAAATCAGGGAAAAAACCCTGTTCACTGCTTGCTAGTGTAGTACCAATTCCAGAAAGAGAAAACTGGCACAGGAAAGAACAACTATGTTGAAGATGTATTCAAGCCTAATAAGTTTTGTTTTTCATTAAAATCTTGAGATTTCTAAGGATCCTATTTACATTTGAAAATACCATATATATGAACATACAACAAATGATTTGCTGAGATTATGAAATCACCAAACAAAGACTTATATGAAAATATGTTGCTTAATCTTTTGACAACGACACATATTTTGGGAATTACTTTTAGTAATATCTTTAAATGATGATTCAGAGGCATTCCCTTATTTTATGTCATATGACTATGGCACCATGGAAGAAAAATTATTACATATGAAAATATAATTTTAAAATAACAGTAATAGATGTAACTACTTTTACTAATGCTATTATTGTTACTAATTCAGATAATTGTGTGCCCATGAATACCGTCCCTTTATTCTTTCCCCTATAAGAACATTTAAAATATTTTTTTTAATGATGAATTGGTCTGCCAATCTTCTTATGACTGCTTGTGTGCATAAGTTAAAAACTTATGCAAGTATTTCCCTGATCAGTATTTAAATACTGAATTTAGGGATTTTCAAGAGTAAAAGTATTTTGCTAATACCTGGTAGATCCAAAAGCCTGCTCCTTTCCAGTGAAAATAAGTTCCTTAGCATTTGAGATGTCCATTGGGTATGGTGATTCCTAAAATGCAGGATTTGCTAGTTCTTGCCTCCCACTTACAGTGCTCACAAATAGAATACCTCAGCAGAAATAGTGGTGTTTTTTTTTTTAATTTATAGATGTTATTCTTTACCTCTGACACTACTTTTTTCTTGTGAGGTATGGCTAAGCAGAGAACACCTAATTGGTTTTGGTCTCAGCTCTGTCAATTATCTCTTGATAAAGCTTTTAAAAAAACAGGTTTTGAAGGAAGTCCTGTGAAGCAATCTACTTCATTTTGACAGACCGAGCTATTTTATGTGTGCTTTATGTTCAATTTATTTCCCCCTCAATTGTTTGGTACAACAGGACACAAGGAAAGTTGGAGCTGTGGAGGAACCACTCCAGGCAGAAGAGAAAAATAAATCTGCAGATATTTCAAATCAGAAAGAACAATGCCTTGTACCATGTGATGCTCAAGCTAAAATTTTACGAGGGGACAAACATTACATGTGCAGTATGTATTCATAAAGAATACTTTTAGTGATGAGCTATGCAGTGCCATGCTATGCAATCCTCTCCTCTGCTATGCTATGCTGTGCAAATTTATTTTTTAATCTTCTTGAGCACACGTGACAGCTCTGTGACCCTGCTGCCCAAACTGTATTGTCCAGAAAATCTGTGGTACCCTGTTTTTGGGATGCAGCTAGTGTGACAAAGTATAATCATTGGTGAAGACAGGCAAATCCAAGCAGCCACACAACAGATAACCATAGATCTGTTACCCTGTGAATGTCAGTACCTCTCTCAATTAGAGAGGAAGAGGAAGATATCTGTTCCTCATTTAAACATCATAGCTGGATGTGGGGGTGTAAGTGGGAGGTAGTTAATTAGTTATTTAGTTAATTAGTTACGTGGGAATAAATGTATATTTCAACTCACTTTTTATAGAGGCTTACACAGGATATTCTCTATTCACTACCTTGACAAACTACACAGCAAATTAGACAATCAGTCTCCAAAAATAATTGTGTAAATTCTTGGTTTTCACATATGATTTTAAAATATATATTGCTAACTATACTAACTATATGCCATGATGATCATGATCATGATTTTTAGCATCAGGGCAAAAACCAGGAGTAGTACAATGAATAAGCAAATGTAATGTGACAAAAAACCTTATATATATCTGTCTTTTATCATATGCATTTATATTTCTGTGATATCGATTAACTGGTTGTCCAGTTTACTCAAGGATAACATTAATTTCTTCTCCAAAACATGAGAAGAGCCATCACTTCTTAAGATGTCTTTACTGCAATCAAAAAGTCTGAAGTTTTTAGCACCTTTGGCTTTAATCTGTGGTCTCTGTATTACTTCCATTTCACTTTTAGGTGCTGTAAGGTAAAACACCTTCAGTATTCACTCAGATGTCATAAATAAGTATGTTGTCATTTAGTCAAGAATATTTCCAGAGTTATGAAAACAAAGTGGATGATCATATTTCTTTTGAAGGAAATTTGCAGAACTCTCTTGCTGAATATGCCAGAAGTACAAAAAAACTGGTAAGGGACATGATGGATGACCAACAGTCTTCGCTGGATTACCTTTCTAATCAGGTAATTTAATTCTTTATCATAAATATTTGTATTTGTTATTTCTCACAGCAGGTGTTGTCTTTCTGAGGAAAAAATAGGGCTTATTAAACCATTAAATTGTCATTAAACCAATAGGATTAGAGTGTCTTATCACCAGTCCTTTTACCTCTGGTAGGGTGTGAGTTCCATTTCTATGAGGAGTGGTTTCACAACTTAGTGTCATACAGTGTCATTGCAGTAGGGAAAGTGGAGGACCATTCCTTCACATTGGTACAAATTACTACACACATCACAAAAATTAGCTTCAGATTATGTTTATTAGGAGTCAGAAAAAATCTTTAGAATGTAAAATTTCTCATTCCAACCTAATTAAAGATCTTTTATTTGAATTTGCAGGTAAATGAACTCATGAACAAACTTGTTCTTTTGAACACAGTAATTTTGAGAAAACATCTGGATCCACTTCCTTATAAAGCAGTTCAATCTCATGGTAAGCATTTTTCAGATGTAGTCTTGACACATTCCCCTTTTATCTTTGTATCTTAAAAAGGAGCTAATTAAAGCAAAGGTAAGCAATTGTAACATCGACATTTATCCTGTGATAGTATCATATAAACTCTATAAACTCAAACTGCTTATATGTGTTATCATAAATACTGTTTTAAATCACTTGCAACTGACAACTCTGGGCATCTTATTTTACATGCTGATTTTTATGTAAAATACCAAGTATGATTATCAGCTAGTAAATAATCTGAGACTGCTGAATGGCATGTTCTTTTTCCTGAAATAAAGTGTGCTCTGCATCTGTAGTATCCTTATTCAAATGGAATGTTTTTCATGTGTACTTTATGATGAAAAGGCTTTTACAAGTATAAATAAAAAATTCTGTAGGAAAAAGACTTAATTTCTCAGATAATTTGTCTTTTTCACAGTATAGGTGTTATAAATAAAATTTAAAAAATAATCTCTAAATTGTCCAAGATACATAATGTTTAATTTTTTATAGGTATGTATCATATCTATTAAGATTAGAAAGAACTTTGTCTATATAGTGTAATTTGTACTTAGAAACTGAATGGTGTTTAGAGAATTTTAATTCACAAGATAAATTCATGACAAAGCATGATTTTAAAGTTTGCGTGAGAAGAAAATAATATTTTAAATAATTCATGCCACCAAGAAAAGTAATATTCCTGTATTAATCTCTATTTTTTAAAATATATTTTGCTAATGAACTTCCTTGAATACCTTTTGTCTCTAGGTTTGGACTGCACTCATATTAAAGACACTGTTGGTTCAGTTTCAAAAACTCCAAGTGGTCTGTACATTATCCATCCAGAAGGATCAAATTATCCTTTTGAGGTAATACATTTATTACTATAGTCACAATTTGCTTGAGAATATGCATTTAGAATAATTTTAATAGACTTAAAGTGTTTTCCATGACAATTTCTCAGCAGATGAATGAAAAATATTTTAAATCATCTGCACATATCTCCTATTACTATAATTTTGACAAGTTTCTTATTTTCTACAAAGAAATTTAATCTCTGTCATAAAAGCCCATTGTCAGTTTTCATATGCAGTAAAAAACACCAAAGAGGAAAACCCAAGGTATTTTCCAGCACCTCTTCTGGATATGGAGAAAAGCTGTTCTTTTCTGTTTTAGAGATGGAAAAGCAATTGAAGAGCAATTGACTGATCCATTTGGCTTTTAAGATGGGACTTTTAGATTTCCAGTGATTCTGCTGTATAACACTGCATCTCTTGTGATAAGACTCCACTGATGCAGTCATCCAAGTGTAGGTGCAGATGTGCCTTGGTTTGAGGAATAGGTACTTAGCTCTTGTCTGAGTATCATTATAATCCAGTCTTGAGGCACAGAGGCCTCTAAAATTGTGGTTTTCCTATCCAGTTTGCAAGATTTATATTCCTAAAACAAGGATATATATCCCTAAAACGAACTGCAGCAATCATGCTTCCTATCGCTGCTTGCACTTTATGTAATTGCTCAGATTAATAGTTCTCATCTAGAAGAAGGGAATTTTGGGTTAATTTCCTCAGACTCAGAATATTAAGATCCTTGCAAACACAAGGAATATTTTGTTTTATGTGTTTATTTCCATTTCAGGTTGTTCTATTTAGAGAAGGCCTTATGCATAGTGGAAAAGCAGATATGGGACTTTCAAACCTTCAACTTTGCCATACAGGTTGAGGTCGTTATTTTTGAAGAAAAAACGAGGAATTTAGGCCAACTAATAACTAGCAAAGTTTAATATCTAACTTTATAGTGTTCCTTTATATGTAACAAAGGCAGGATTAATCCCTTTTTCTCTAACCAAGTGGAGCCCTTCAAAATGCTACAAAAAGGAGCTTAAACTGGTTAAGAAAAGTTTTCAGAATTATGCTGGCATCTCAAAAGGAAAAATGAACTTGATTCTGCAACCTTTGATATAAAAATTCTCTCCATCTGTGACTCATCAACAAGTCTCTTCCATGTAAAAGGCAAAGACATGTTGGAGTGTTCACAGAACAACCATATTTGTAGTATGAACAAAATGCTATCATAGCAAAAATGCATCTGTTTCAGAATTTCTCTGGATTGAAGGTGATTCCAGAAATACAAAAGAAAAATCATAGCAATTTGATTAAAAGAACAAGGTAACAATAAATAATGAGAAGAATGTTTGCAGTCATGAGCGTTTCATTTCTTGTCTGGTAGATGTTGCACAGAACTTAAAAAGACAGTGCCAAAAAGCTCTCAGAGAAAAGTATCTAAAATATGTGTTCCATAAAGAATGTTGCTTTAAGGAAAGATATATAATGTGAATTCTTTCATGTGTTGAAGCATAAAAGGAGTACAAGAGAAATGACAGACAGACAAAAATATAAAGACATTAAAATATAAACAATAAATTATATAGCATCTTTTAGAGGCTAATATCCAAGTGTTCTAAATGTTCTGCTGACCAGCAAAATAAGAAAAAATACAGAGGCAGAAAACCATAGCAAGAAACTAAAAAACAGGAAACAAACTCAACATGAAACAATTAATTTCAATGAGGACCTTTGCAACAATAAGATGCCTTTTAATGCAATGGATCCTAAATGAAAATATCTTTTGAATAATAAGCATAAAGATATCAGTTAAATGAAAACTATTTAGACAACATGATCCCATTCTTATTTTTCATGTTTGGTACCTCATGTTTCCAAAAGTGAGTATAGATTTTGATGCTTAACTTGGGTTAATTGAACTCCAAATTCCAGGAGCCATATGAATATCTAGCTTTAGTGGTAGTGGCAGGTTTCTGTCACCTCAGGAAGTTCCTCTTAAATAAGCTGTTGCCTGAGCATTTGTCATGAGGTGATTAAAACAAATTTCACTTTTGGAAAAATGAACCATGATCAATTTCTGATACAATTTTCAATCAGTAAATTTAGATCAATGATATTTCTCAGTTGGATCAGACAAACTCAGTTGTTTAGAATATACCTCTTATATATACTGCAGGTGGAAAGGGAAGAAATATTCAGTAGAAGTGTCCTCCTTCTCATTTAATTTAGGCTGTACCTGGCACAATCATGCCCTTCATACCTTTCATGATATGAGACATAGAGCAACTTGTAAAGCAGATTAGCTATTATAAGGCTTTAGAATTGCAAAATTTCCGTAAGGGATTAGGAAAACTACACAGCTATAGCTGTATTTGTCTGTATCTATCTAATGTTTTTATTTAGCTGGTGTATGTATTGGTGCTAACTGGATTGCATTGCAATATAATTGCAATTGCTTAATGCATCTAACTGGATGATGACTTTTCATGTAGAACCATATCTGCTTCTTCTGAATTATATTGGACCAAAGATTGATGTTGTGACCAAGTGGGCTCCTCACAGTATTTCTGACTCATAGTCAGAGGAGTAGCCAAGCATGCAATCATCTTCTCAAGACAGTGGATGAGGCAATGGGGTAATTTTGAATGAGGTTTAGGTATTTTCATCTAAATACTCGTTTTGGAATCTTCTATATTTCTTTTTATTTCAGTTCTGTCCTCCTTGAGTGACTGAAATAAGCATGTGATTCTCTAGGGAATAAAGGTCACAATTTTTTTTCATTCACATGAACCTTACTATGATTCATTAAGTATTTGTTTTGCAAGGATTGCCCAAATTATCTTACTTGAAGATCCAAGATCCCTCAGGTTGTATTAGATCAAATTGCAGCTCTGTCATGTTGCTTTCTTGTCGTTCATTGAGAAGACATTGTTAAATCACGGGAGCTCAGACTACGATGTTGATATTTTCCTGCAAAGGAGCAGGTCTGGTTTCCTGAAAAATATCTGGCTACTACAGGCAATGAAGGTGCAACATATAATGCTCAGACTGCCACAAATTTTTTTGAGGGTTAAACTGACTTACATCTAGTTTCTACTTTTATCAGCTGGCTAAGACTGAAAATCTCTCTTTTCTGAAACATATTTAATTTTGTTCATTTCGTGTAACGTCAAAAAAATTTCTCACTTTGCTCCATCATGTGTGTAGCGGCTTAATGTTATCATAGCCAACATTATGTTCTGAAGTTACTTGTTACCACAAGAAGCTTACTGGCTTGCTACCTATAAGCATTTTCCAGATTAATTCTCCTGATATTAGTCACATTTGGAGACAAAAATGAGCCCTCGTTTTTAAACACTAATTATGGATACTATCCCTTAGAACTACTTTGAATATCTTAGGTAGTGCAGTGTATAAATGTGCAATATAATCTTTCTACATTAAATTCCCAGACTTTATAATCCCAGTTAGACTGATCAAGATTTGGCACTGTAGGTATACTTAGGAAAGTCAATTACATATCTTAAGTTAGATGGGCTGAGGAGAAAACTTGTCACATAATGTGATACTCCAAAGCAGAGCAGATGGCAGCTGGACCACGGCCTTTGACATACTGCTGGGCACAAATTTTAGCAAAGACTCATAAAGACTCATAAATTTGAGAGTTGATCTTATGTATTCAGTGGTACCGCTCAGTTGCAGGCAGTTATATGTTCACATTGGGACTTCCCTGGATCAGGGCCACTTCTTATGTAGAGGTTTTTGCTGATGCAAATTATTGTTATATGCTGGGTTATTGCTATCACTGTTTTCCATTTCCTCACCCTTATTAAAGGCTCTAAATTTCCCAGGCACCACAAACACAGTATTCTATGGAAGAAGGCATGATGGTGATGGAGAACATATAAGAAGTTGTGTCTATTTTGCTTTGCTGAAATAAAAGTTTATTCAGTGTTGCTACCTGTATTGATGATATTTTGCCTGATTAATACATGACATTGCAAGTTGCTTCCCTTTCATGCTATAAATGTTACAGTGACATTTGTCAAAGCTTATTTATTATATCTGTTATGAGCAGACTATTACACACAGCATTTTCTACTGGTTGAAGAAATATCCAAATCAAACAGTTCAACAAGAACATATAAGAAAATAATGCAGCTTCATTTTTTAATTTTCTTAGAGCTTTTTAAAAAGATATTTGAAAAGTATGTTATTTAGCAAAACTCTGAATAGTCCACCTTTATTTAATTAAAATGTGTTTTTCAAAAATCTGCTTTGAGAATGCTTAATCATGTCTATGCCTATTTTAGGTTCTGTGTGACATGGATTTTCAAGGAGGTGGATGGACTGTGGTTCAGAAAAGAACTGATGGAATTGTTCAGTTTCAGAGAACATGGTCTGAATATCTGGATGGATTTGGTGACCTTACTGGTATTAATTTTAAATACTCTAAAGTTCTTTGGATCCCACATTTCTCCTGCTTTTATGTGAGCTACATTCCACTAAATTGCATGGTGTTTTAGTAGTATGAAGTTCTTGTTTCTTAAAAGTCTTATTTTTACCTAAGGATTTTTTTTCATCAAATCTGTTGTGTGATCTTCCCAATAATGACTATTACCCCACTAGAGTCTTTACCTATTGCAGTCTCACAAGAGTGTTTAAACTATTATATTTTCTGCTTGAAATAATTTATAGATTGTATTTCTTCTCTTTTTAGATTAAAAAAAAAGCGCCTTTGTTGGTTTGAATCACTTTTGTAAAATATTTCCTTAGAGCAGAGAAAAATCAATATTTCACCAAAGGGCTTGCAAAGTTATAAACAATGGAAATATTTCAGTAGCTTATACCAACACAACTGTGATACTAATTTTTTATTGCCACCTTTAATCCTGCAAGCCTAAACCCATTTACTTTTTCAGAAGTTTATATGGGATTGCAATGGAAGCACACAGCTTTTCTGTACAAAGAAGTGCAGCCCATATGAGGCTATAAGTGTAATTTATGGAGACAGCAAATCTCAAGAACAGGGCTTAAATTTCGAGAATAGGGTGTGCATGTTTTTTGCATTTCATAGAATGCTAACATATATAATTTCTCAGTATTGCCCTTAGGAGTGCTACTNACAAATATTTGACATCTATCATCTGGACAATTTTGTAAAAAATACCACAGAGAGAAAAAAGATGATGCACACATGGGAATTCTTAGGGATTTCCTAAGGAAGTAGGAAGATTACTCTGTTCCTTCATTAGTCTTTCAAAGGAATATAAGCCTATCATGCAACTTTTGTTACATTTGGTTCAGGAAGGAAAGTAAAAAACCAGGAACAATCACTTTTTCTTTTACAGTTTCCATTTCTTGACTATGTATTATATTTCTCTTTAAGGAGAATTTTGGCTTGGACTGAGGAAGATTTTTGACATAGTAAATCAAAAAGCCACTCATTTCAGTCTTTATGTGGATTTGGAATCAGAAAATGACAAGCATGCCTATGCATCATATGATGGATTTTGGATAGAGGATGAAGCATGTTCTTTTAAGATCCATTTGGGGCATTATTCAGGAAATGCTGGTAAGAACTTCCTTCTTTGAAGTATTTAAAAGTAGTTGTTCCCTTTCTTAATATGAAAAAAATGCTTTCAAAAGAGTAATTCTTAACTTCAAAAATTTTATTTCTAATGTGTTTTACTTTGGTATATAATGAACACTTATGCAGATATTATTTATGAACAATTATTTAGATGCTCATTATCTCATCACAGATGTTATTGGCAGTCTTCCTGATGATGCTTTGGATAATTCAGAAGTGCACAGATAGTCAGGTACAAAGGCTAGAGAAAGAAACTGAGTGGAACAAAGCTGGCCTACAGTGTGTAACAGTTGCTGCATGATACACAGACACAAATTAATTCCAGACCTCCTGTAACAGCATAAATATACTAAGCGTGCAAAGATTTGCATTAAGCATTGCATCATGTCTTACTGCTTTTTTTCCATGTTATAGGAGAATGATCCTTATTGTCAATGAAATAATTAGTCTCTGAAAGTGTTGCTGCTTTACTTCGTATTTGTGAAAAATACTATTTCTTCAGTAAGTTCTTTAGTAAGACAATAGAGACAGTAATAACTGACCTTTGTGTTTTAACAATTCCATCTTGTTTCATGACTCACTCTGGGGCTTTGGGCATGTTACTGGAAAATCTGAAGTTACAACCCTTTTTGTTTACTTTTATCTTTTCTTCTTCTGTTGTTGAGAATAGAAGCCTTTACCTTCATAGCCAGCATGTATCGCTAAGAGGAACAAAAATACAAAGACATTTCATTGAATTTCAACTTCTTCCATATTTCTCAGTATTTTATTCTGTTTTTTCCCCTGCATCTTTAGCACTTTTACAGCTCATTAGCTGGTATTCTTGAACCACTTTTGAAGAATTCTGCTTTTTTTTTTCTAATAAATTCAGAGGAAAAGTTTGCGAGGCGTGCATCAAGTAGGAAACATTTCTCCGTAAATAACTTTTTTATCGTTCTGTTTTATCTATTGTACTTAGGTGATGCATTTAGAGGATATAGAAGAGAAGATAACCAAAATTCCATGCCTTTCAGCACTTTTGATGTTGATAATGATGGATGCAGGCCAATGTGCACTATTAAAGGACAGCCAGTAAAGAGCTGCAGTAACTTCAGTGATAACACTGGATGGTGGTTCAACAAGTGTGGCCTTGCAAATCTTAATGGTGTTCATCGCTACACAGGTAGATTCCTTGCAACTGGGATTCACTGGGATACATGGACAATGAACAAAAAACCAGTCAAAATTAAATCAGTTTCAATGAAAATTCGGAGAACCAATTATCCATATTTCCATTAACATATGAATATAGAAATATATCTCTCCTTGCAATTATGTGGAATGGTGTATCATTACAATCATAAATACCTTTCATCTTCACTTGAGCAGTTCGGTCTTAAAACTTTATTAGAAATTTCTATAATACAGTTACTCATTTTTATTATGAAATGTCAGCATTTATAGTGTTCCAGCTTGAAAAAGAAGGTCCTAAGAAGAACTGGGTTTTAAGAAAAAGGATTAAGCTGAGTGTTTGTCAGCTTTTATTCAACTGCCTCTTAGAAAATCTCAGAACCAGCAGAAAATATTATAAAAAGAAGTGTAATGCTGACTTTTGAATGTGCTCTTTCTGTGCGCTCCACATATCTAAATTGGCAAGAAGTTTCAGCAAATTTTATTTTACAAAAACATATACCTGCCATTTTCATCATAATATTTTGGAAAAATACTTCATCTTAAGTTAAATTTCCAGAATCAGCTGTTCTTTCTATATTTCTTATCAGGCAAGATAACAATTGTTTCAATGTTTAAATAAGGTTTTTTATACCATCAGGGCCCAATCTTTATACAAGTAAGTTTGATAGTTAACATTCAAGAACTATGACCAAGTTTATATTTAATTTTCGAAGTCAATGTATTTGATAATCCAATTTTGACTCTACCATTATCTATTTCAAAATTGACTACAAATGAAAACTTTTTTCAAAGAAAACTTACAGCTTTTCATATAACCTTTGCAGTTTTAACTTTTGGATATACGGGCCTGATCTTATGTTTTTCATTCTTAGTGGCTTTCACTTTGTGAACAATCATGTGGTAATGAATAAAACCAACTTAAGTTGTGTAAACACATTTAAAACTAAGAATTGTGAATTCTTTGAATTTCTGTGAGTAAAAGTAGAATAACATCAATAAAAATGTGAATATTGTCAGTACAGTGTTTCTGGAACCTGGCATCAAATCTGTAGCAGCTAGGCATGGTATTTCTCATCTTTGCTTCAGTTCCAGCAGACCAGCTCTGTGGTAGCATGTGGAAGGAAAATAGTTAAAAACTCCATTAATTTCCTCTTTGCTGTTTTTTATTTTAACCAAGCATTAATGCAGTGAGCAGAAACCATCATCAATTCAGAACCACCATGGTTTAGGACTTCTTCCCAAAGATTTATGTAGCCATAAGAGGAAATGAACCTTTTCATAGGGTATGTTACAAGGTTAAAGGGAAGAAAAGGTTCCTCTTTTCTAGTATGTTTGACTAGCCTTTAACAGTTGGAGGTTAAAAGTTGCTAAAAGCAGGTGTTTTCCTCTCTGCTGAGGGAGACTGAGGACTATCCTTATGGGGAGGCTTACAGGAGAAGTATCCTTATGGGGAGGCTTACAGGAGAAACATGGTAAAAAGTAGCTTGAGGAGAAATATCACAGATCTTTTAGAGGCATTGTCAGAAAGGGGATAGGTCCTGCTCTTGGGGCAGACTGAATTCTCTGAGCACAGTGAGGGTTTGTTTTTGTCAGACACTGGAGTCTTTGAAATGAGAGGTGAAGAGATTGTCTGTACACCTCTTCAGCCTACCCTTACACCAGCTGATTAGGAATGCAACTGCTTTGAACAGCAGCCTGGACCCAGCAGACTTAAAAAGGTAGATGCTTAAATGAAAGAGCTTCTGCACTCAGATTAACAAGCACTGGAGTTTAAAAAGAATATTAATTCTGGCTGCAAGTCTGGATGTTGTCACTGTATTAGGGCTCTTATGTCAGAGAGAGTCCTCAGACTGTGGCTCAAGAATCCTACTGGAGAATACCAGTGGGTAAATTTCATGGAAATGTAATGGCTTTAATGAAAGCCTCAAACTTTGATGGTGTAGCCTCTGTTCTGAGGCCACATCATCAACCAGGTCTGAGCCTGTGAGCAGGAGTCTAAGTAGGTACTTTGGATGTATATAGCTATATTCTACTGACACCCTGAGGCTGCTTTTGGCTTAATTAGAATTGCTGCTTAAAAATGAAGGTGGCAAATGAAGATTGCAGACTTGTGCTGGCAGATATTACCACATTTCATTATGAGGTTTAATCTCCCCATTGTCAGCATTGGCTAGATTAGCTGGCAACAATAAATCTTAAAGGAGATGGACTTGAAAAGATAATTAGAGATTAAAGAATCATTTTTGCAAACAGACATTGTTTTAAAATGTAGGGCATGCCTAGAAAATCAGAGTGCTGGAGATTAGTTGGCAGCTTCCTGGTGCATGTCTGAAATACAGCAATGACAAGGGAGCATTTTCCATGTGATAGATGGCTATTGTCTTCAAAGGTTCATTCCATTTCTTCCCTAGTAACAAAAAAACCTGTGAAAACAAATAAATTTTTAGTTAAATACAGAGAATTTTCAAGGACATTATCTGTTTCCAGGGGCCTATGTTTCATATTTGCAGCTGACGGTTCCCAGCTCTCATAAAATAGCATAAGATTTGTGTGGCCATATATTTAGGACTGGTAATCAGTTGCTTATTTCCCAAACAGTTTTGTTTCAACTATAATATAAGGTAACATGTAGGGTGTAGCATATTAAGAGAACCCAATTGAGTGTTTCAAATAAAGAGTACTTTGGTTTAACTGCACTTAATTTCTACTCCAGGAATGATACTTCAAACTATGAGAAGTTGCCATTAAAAGACATGTAATCTCTGAAGCTACAAAACTGCACTTCTTTTGTTTTCTTTTTCCAATAGTATGTCTTCAATTTTTAAATCTCAGTTTGGTGATCTCAAATTCTTTAGTTATTTGACTGTTCTGGTCACAAGAAACCTTTCTGGTGATTTTCATTTTGTTTTGCATGTCTCCCACTGAAGCATGCCCTGTATTGTCCCATTGCCAAACCAGAAGCCAGCCAAGACAATCCCTTGGAATGGGAGAAGTGCTTTGTGGGATTTCTGTTGGTATGGCTGTATAGAGAATGTAAGTTATTTACAGAAGTGGTACTAGAAACCTGCACACCCATTTCCAGGCTGGGTATTGATCTCCAGGTGTTCTGATCTATAAAGACAGGATACACTTCATTTAGCAGCTCATTGTAAAATGAGTTAAAGCTGAGGAAAGAAAGGCTTCTATGGCTTTCAGTGGACACAGATTTTGATGACATGTTCTATATTCATCAACCAGAAGTTAAGTTGTTACTTTACAACATGCTCTGATGAATATTTCTTACACAGAACGGTGCAAATGACACTGTATTATTCAGAATTGTACAAAGATATAATACAAGTATAGAAGGGGATGGTCCTTTAATTACAGGAAGTGTTTTTTGCTCCATCATTTCAATTTTTAGCTTTGTGTGTGTGTGTGTAGAAATCACACACGAGCAGACAAACCCAGGTATGTATTTCCAGTGCAATTCTCACAAGACAGAAGGCTGCTAATACCTGCATCAAAGGGGCTTACAACCATGTATTTTCCGTGTGTTATCCTCCATTGCCTCATGGGTTTTCCCCAGCCTCATCTGATCCGACAGTTTTGGGTTTTGTGCATGTGGCAGGCTGTCCTTGGCAGGAGCTCACAGGCGAGGCTGTCTAACAAAAAAAACGCCTTCAGAAGCAAAGACCAAGTTCAGCTTTGATTCCAGTAAAGCTTTGTTATAAAAACCATTCAAAACTGAGAGCATTTTTCCAGGTCTCTCGTCCGCTGCCAAGGGCCTGAATAAAACGAGGTTCCAAACCCGGCGGGGCTCGCGGCTCGCGGTCAAGCTCGGGACAGCCGCTAGGCGGCGCCAAAGCGCCGGGCGCGCCGCGCTCTCGGGCCCTTTCCT